>VZZY01024041.1:192563-252430 GCA_013400335.1 Eurystomus gularis | reverse complement strand
GTGACCGTCGCCGTTCGGCTCCCTCTCACCCCGCCCTGCGACTTCCCCCCGGGCCGGGGGCCTTCCCGCGCCGGGAAGAGGTGAGGCCGGGCTGTGCTGAGGCCTCCGCCGCTCCTGAGGGCCGCCGGGTGGGCCGGGGAGGGCCGAGGACAGGGAGCCGTGCTAAGGGGGGCGGCACGGGCGGTAGCGGCCACCCAGAGCATCGCCCTCCCGCCTGGCCTCGCCTGCTTCTGCGCTCGCCTCTTCTCGCCGTGGCTGTGCTCGGCCACGGGACCTTCCACAGGTCTGCTCTGGGTTGAAGGAGCCCTTCCCGGGAGCTGGGATAGAGGCACATATCGCCCGCGAAGTCTCGCAGGCCCTTGGTGCAAGTGGAGACCTGCAGCTGGCCCCTGTGTTGGTGTCAAGGGGCAACAGAATGCAAAGTTTGTTGGGGAGAAGTTCCTCTGTCTGAGCCAGTTATGAGTCTGCAGGACAAACATCTAAGGCTTTGCAGTTTTCTGGTCCTGTAATAAGCATCTGTCCACTTCTCCTCCAGCTGAGTTTAGTTTTGTTAGGTGCAAGTAGACTTTATTTTCTGTTATTGTTGCAGATTGGCTAGCAGGCTGGATGCTCTGTAGCAGGTGCCAGAAACATATGATGGTCTGATAGCTAAACCTTGGTTTTGTCTGTTTTCCGCAGAAATTTATTTGGTTTATTTCTATCAGTTGTCAAAACAATGAAATACCAAGCAAATAGGAGAAAAGTGTTAAAACAACTACAATGCTAATAGATTAATGCCACATTTGTTTAGGTAACTTATACATCTTGCTTTATCAACACTGATCTGATTTGTACTTGTTCTATGTCTTTTGCAGCATATAGTCCTGAAACTTTAATCTTTATAGAGTTTATCAACAGACATTCATCATGTCTTGGCTTGCTGATCTTGCTGGAAAGGCAGAGGATCTTCTCAACAGAGTTGATCAAGGTGCTGCATCGGCTCTGAGCAAAAAAGACACAGCAAGCAGTGCAGTTTATGATAATAAGAATTTGGACTCTGCCAATGAATATTCTGAGTTGCACCAGCATACTGGAGAACTGAAATATCAGACGTCATCCAAAGCAGCCTACATCTGCTCAGCAGCTGACAATATTAGACATCAAAAGGCCACACTCCTAGCAGGAACAGCAAATGTTAAACCAGCACGCAGGACATCTTCAGAGGCTGCTTCTCCAGTAGAAAGTGTTTCCATGCCCAGAGCTGCTTCTCATTTTGTGAGAAGAAAAAAGTCAGAACCTGATGATGAGTTGCTGTTTGATTTTCTCAACAGTTCGGAGAAAGAGCCTAATGGAAGGATGGACTCTAAAAAAGAAAAGAGCAAGGCACCTGTTCTTCAAAATCGCTCTCGGACTTCAAGTGTTAGTTCTGTGTCTACCAGCACACAGAGTGCAAAAACTACTGAAGATAATTCCCTCAGGAGCCAAGGCAATGGTAGTTAAATAGTATTGAACCTAAAGATATTTAAAACCCAAGTATGTCTAGGATCAGGCTAGGTAATGGATTTACTGTCACATTGTGAAACATTTAGTGATAGCAGTATGTCTGACGTGTGGAGTAAAGCAGGATCTTTAGCATTTTTTAATCACAGGGATGATCTTAGGTACCGTGCTAATTTGACAAGCTGCATAAATCTTTTGTGTTCTTGATCTACCTCCTTGCTAGTGCTCACCCTGACCTCCCTGAGCTATGACCTAACCTCGCATCAGCAGCATACATCCCTGCTTAGAAGCACAGACACTGCTGCATTTGTTTGATCAGTCTGTTACCTGTTGTTGCCAATTAGGAGAGTGAGTGGCTTTCACCAGCTGGTAGATGGCGTTGGCCATTGCTGGGAGGTTTTCTCTGTTCCACCATGGAAGAGGGGTAAAGCTGTCAAGCTTGCTTGACCTGCAGAGTGGGAAGTTGGGTGTGGATAGGCTGTTGTAGAGCTACAGGCATGAGAGAGCTCGATAGAGAAAGCCTTTGGGGCTTGCCAGAAGTAGTTCATTACTGCATTCTAAATCCAGATACCTGAAAGAGTCTCCAGGCCAGATGATCAAAAGTTGGGGCTGTTCTCAAGTCAAGGCAAAGGAGAATGGGGCTGGGGAGTGTCTGTGTTCTCTATCAGATTGTCCAATCTATACTCAGTCCTTGCTGTTGCTATGCTACTCTGCTGTTGTTTATTCTAAAAAAATTGAGGTAAATAGGTACGTTATTTCTTAATAATGCAGTTAGAATACTTTATTATTTGTGCAGTATTTTGAGCGTGTAAAGCATTGTAAATGTCATTTTTTTTGCTTACTACATTAAGTATGCTGAAAAGCTTTTGATGTAAAAAGATAATTTCCAAATTTGTGAAATTTGGAAATTCCATATATATGCATAGTTTTGTAGTTCTGGGTTGGTAACTTGGCAACAAGATTTGCTAGTGCAAACAATAATTCAAATAGGTTAGACTTGGCTATATGACCTTGCTGATTGGTGCTTAAGGAACTTTTTGGTTTTGCTCAGTGTGGGATTTTGCATTTTCTTCTGAGGATTTTTGAGAGCAGTTGGGTTGTGGAGCTGCCAGGTGAGGAAGCACACAGTTAAAGAGTTTGAGCACCCTGGTTTCAAAGTTGATTGTATAGATGTATCTGTGTCATTTAAATGTTCCGTATAGCATCTGTTGAAGTAGCTTATGATACGTGAGCTGTAGACAAAACCAGCTAACATTACACTTTGTACACTGCCATGGATATAATCTACTATGTGCTGTAAATGGCTAATTTCGTGCTTCTTTAGCTTCATTAATCTATTGAGTCTTCCAAAGGAATGAGGAAAATGATAAATTGTGTAAATGAATCAAAAGGAAGGAAACAACACTTCACAGAACCATTTAAATAGGAAAGGGGTTTGAGAAAATGTGGAAGAAAGTTTGCTGTCACTGCTGCTACTTGTCAGTGTGTTTTTCAGGATTAATAGTCTGCCCCAGGTCCCTGGGCTCTGGGTGCTAGGAGCTGTTGCAATGGTAACAAGGAAGGTGGAGCAGGTTGGTTGGTGACCTCAAGGTGAGGTAAATAAAGTTGTGACAGCTAAACTGCAGTCTTGCTTGGAATTAGCAGCTGTCTGTCCTCCTGGATTTTCAGCAGTTACTCATCTGAGACATACGAAATTCAGAAGTAATATTTTTTGATTGCTTGTCTGTTTGCTCATTGTGTGCTCTGTCGTTTTATCTTAACACTGCTGTAAAGCTTCCAACTCTCTGCATGCTGGAGTCAAGACTCTTGCAGTGGATGTATCAATTTCACAGCATTAATCCAGGATGCTCTGTATGTGTTTGCATGATGGGGAAAGGCTCTTGGTTCCTCCCTCTTTCCCCGCAAGGGACTGTTGTTGGAACACTGCCAGGAGTTCCCTTACTGTTCTCACTGAAGTACTAAAAAAAAAGAAAAAATTTATTATTTTTTTTGGATTCCATGACCTAGAGAGTTGCAATTTGTATTGGTAGAAAGCTTTTAACAGTTTGTCAAGGTGTATCTACCTTACATTTTTTATTAGAGAAAGGAGAGATGATGCTTATTCAAATCACTGCAACTTGATTTGTCATAGTAAAAGGCCTTTTGAAAAAATACTTTGAAAGAAAAGAATTATTAATACAGAATTATCAGTAGGATGATGTTTGACTGAAATTATTCTTAAAATACTTTTTTACATAAAGATAACTAATATACATACTTGTGTGGCTGAGTTACATATTTAGGTTTGATATCAAAAAGCCAAAGTATAGTCATCTGGACACTTCAGGGTTTTTTAATAAAAATTTATATCCCCAAAGTCTTAACAGAAAACCAGAATGAGCTTGTACTAAGAATTCCTTTAGTTAGTTGCTTTGTGTATTTAATCTCTTATGTTACTCTGTTAGCTTCTGAAGACGTCTCTGGGCAGCATAGTCATAAAAAAGTATTAATATTTTGAAATCCTAAATTTGAAATTAATAAGAGCTTTTATAACTTCTGTCTAGTCTTGCAGGATTAAGAAAAATGCTGCATGGTGCATTTATACTGTGTAATAGTCCTGTTTTGTGCCAGTCCCTTGGGAGAAGCAGCTCTGTGTTCCATTTCAATATAAGCTATTTTGATTTTATTGTTATTATTATGCATTTAACCACTGAAGCAGAACATGGAGTAGTTGTTTATATCAAGGCAACTTTCAGATACATACATTAGTTCTAACTTGCATCTCTTCATACAGAAACTCCAGACAGTTCAGATTCTGGACTGGGAGCACAAGCGGATGGCGTGAAGGATTCATCGCTAAGTGCGGTAGCTAATCCTAGCCTTTCAGCTAATGATGATTCGAAATCACATGAGCTATCCAATCTTCGCCTGGAGAATCAGCTGCTGCGGAATGAAGTTCAATCTTTAAATCAAGAAATGGCTTCATTAGTTCAGAGGTCCAAAGAAACACAAGAAGGTACTGTGGTTTGGAAACTCAACTGTAACGTGTTACTAAAATGTTTCTAGTGAACTAGAAAACAATGCTATTTCTGTGTTAGTGTTTTGCATTTATAATCTTTCTTGTTAAATTTGCATGTGTGACGTACCAAGTAAAATGGCTCTTTTGTTTTCAGTATAATGAGCTGGGAGAAACTAAAAGGCTTGTTCAACTATAATTTCAACTATATGTTCAACTGCAATAAAGGCTTGTTCAACTCCATTTTATTGGCTATTGCAAAATAGTTATTTTCAAATAAGTAGAGTCCTTTAAATACTTCAAAATCTGACTACTTTCTAGCTGTAGCCTATAATCTCTGATGCCTGGAAACTGACAGTAAAAATACAAAATTTAGTATTTTTGTATTACTTCTACCTTTTTTCAAAGCCTAATTAAATGACAAATATCAAACACGTGGATATAAATTAAACACTTAAATGATAAAACCTTGAGCAAACTCCTGTTGCCAGGCATACAACTGAGGGACTGCATTTTTTTTTCAAAGTAACTGTATGAGCCAGAGCAGTTTAATTTCTGCTGAAGTTTAGAATGTGATGTTAGGTTAAATTCAGAAGCCTTTCTATAAGTGTTCAGGCATTATTTCAACACTGGTGTATCACTACTGGTTTTTAGGTTGAACTTACTGTCACAAGGAGTTGAACTAGATGCTGTATGCAGAGGTTTCCAAAGGCTTGCTCACGCAGGGGTATTTGACAGTAGGCCATTGCAAGGGTGGGACAGGTAAAATTTGTCATCTGCAGTGTGACACAGAATGAACTGCCCATTTTGAGATCACCCGCAAAATGTTGTGGGTCGTGCTCTGACCTGCATCTGGCCTTTGTTACTTCTTGGTAGCTCATAAAGTTTCAGTGTGAATTCAACTTGGTTGTATTTAATTTCTCTAAGAACTGTGATGTGTGTATTCTGACCATTTACAAGACCTTGCAATACCTACTTTAGTATAAACTTCACATAAACTTCCTATTTTGTAGAACTGAATAAATCCCGGGAAAGGGTTGAGAAGTGGAATGTTGACCATTCAAAGAGTGACAAGATGGTTAGAGAACTTCGAGCTCAAGTTGATGATCTAACAGAAGCAGTTGGTGCCAAGGATTCACAGCTAGCTGTGCTGAAAGTACGGTTGCAAGAAGCTGATCAGCTCTTAAGTGCTCGGACAGAAGCTTTGGAAGCATTGCAGAGTGAAAAATCACGGTACTTTGTAATTTCGTACTTCATAATTCTGCACATAGGTAGAGTTCATAAAGAACTGAATTCTGCAAATAAGGAATAAGTTTGAAAATTCAAGGTAGATAATTTAGTCTCTAAGAATAAAAGTGGATAAACTAATGGGGAAAGGAATTATATCAGGATTTGAAATATGAGTTTTAAAGTTTGTTCTGAGGCAGCTCTGGCTGTTTTTGTTTTGAAAAATAGATTTGCTTCTCTGCAAATATGAAGACCTTTCTGACTCACCTCAGTGCTGGGATATGAACCAGCAGTTGGATATTCCAGCATATAGGTTAGGGAGGTGGGTGAGTCATTAACTCCAGGCCTCATACCTGGAGTGAACCATATTCAGTAGTTTACCGGGTAAATTTTCAAAGATGGCCTAAAAACCAGGTAGTCATATCTCCACCTGAAAATCACACTAGATTTCTTCTTTTCCAATTAATATGTATATCACTCTTTCAGGATAATACAAGACCACAGTGAAGGGAGCAGTTTGCAAAACCAAGCTCTTCAAACTCTTCAAGACAGGCTGCGCGATGCAGACTCTGCACTCAAGCGAGAGCAAGAAAGTTACAAACAAATGCAGGTTAGACATGAAGAGTAAGGAAGAGTTTCAGACTACTTTTGAGATCAGATCTGCAAGGTTCCAACTGCTTTCTCTTCCCCTTGACTTCAGTTCCTGTTCAGGGCACTAAGTGCTTAGAAAGATGCCCTGTGTGCTGCACTAAGTATCCTTGTGACACTAGTTTATTTTTTATATGTTACTTTGAAAGCTTCATGATGAAAAATTTTGAAGTATCAATGCTGATAATGTTACTGTTTTTCTCAAGCTAACTTCAATGTTAAAATGTATTTTAAAACAAAATCAGTAATCAATTTAATTTTCCATGTTATATTGTTACACAGCAAATTGTTGTACAGTTTTAATTGGTAATCTTAAAACTATTAAGCTGGATGATCACTTCTGTGGTAAACATGTGAGTACAGCTTTGCTGGAGACTGCTTTCCACACTTAGCCTGGCCTTTGTTATGAAAAATAATGTCTTCAAAAAGCTGTATCAGCATCTCTGTGATTTGAGTGTTTTTTTAAGTACATCAAAACATGGCAGACTACATTCGATAATATTTTTTGAGGGGGAAGCTTGCTTTTTGTTTACCAAATAAACATAAATAATAGGAAGATTGTTATTCCATCACTATTTCTGAATGAGGGAAAGTAATGCATGTTTTTACTCATAGCACTTGCTTAAGCAAGCAGGATTTCTTTCCATGTAGCACTAATGCATCTTGAAGTTGGAGGTGGTAAATATGAGGTGTTTTGTAGTTGCTTTTGAACTTTCTTTTTTCCTTTGTAGGTTAAAGTTGAAACTGTTTAAACACAAAGTATTGTTTCTTTATTGCTAACAGAATGAGTTTTCAGCTCGTTTGAGTAAAATGGAATCAGAACGTCAGAACTTGGCAGAAGGGATAACAATAGCAGAAAGAAAGTATTTAGATGAAAAGAGACGAGCTGATGAGCTTCAGCAGCAAGTCAAAGTAACTAAAAACCACCTAGAATCTGCAAAACAGGAACTGACAGACTATAAACAGAAAGCTACTCGCATACTTCAAGTAAGCATGTCTGTAAAGAAATCCAGTTTGATTCGTACGGTGTTTTAAAGTGTTATGCTTCAAATAATCTAATTTGTGGTGTTCTTTTATATGACCTGTAATATCTACTGATACCTACACAGAACTGCTACCAGTCTGCATTTTGTAAATTTAAGATTTAAGTAATTGAAATGGAAGTTCAGCTCATGAATTTGCAATGGTTTCCTTGGATTTTTTTTTTTAGTTATTGTGCAACATCTGTCTGTGTGTTCCACATCCAAGAGTCCAATTCTGGGCAGATAGATAACTGGATGTAACCTACAATTTGTTCCACACCCACTGTTCTTGAGTCAAGACTATTGCTCTATTCTACTTGGGACTGAAGCATGGCATACTGTGGATGCTTATGTGTAAACCAAAGAAATTTTTTTTTTTTTTTTTTTTATAGTTTGAAAGGTTGCATCTGATCAGCATTATACAAACAATGGCAAAATTAGGTGTTTTGTGCAGAGTTCTTTGCTACTTAAGTTGACAAAGATACCAAAGCCAAAGGTGGTCAATTTGAGTCTTGTTTTTAAATGTTAGCAAAATGTTGAAGATAAATGTGTCTGTGTAGTATAATTAATTTAGTCTGATATCCAAGGTCAAGTTTTAAATCCTCTTGATAGATATGAGGAGCATGAAATCAGAAGTAAACATTGAGCTAACATTAGATTGACTCAATAAAATAGTTCATCCTCTTTCCCAGACGAGTTATTGCTGTATTTGGCTCTGACTTGGCTTTGTTGGCAGGAGAAAGGAAGAACTGAAAAGACATCAGTTTTTTCTTTAATCTATTAGTGTCTGTCTTCTCTCCTATGGTAGCTGGAAAGCCAAAATTGGTATCCATGACATGTTTAACATTCCAGGCACTTCTAAAAGGAAAAGCTGAACCCTTCCTCAGGTAACACAGGCATTCAGTAAATCCAGTCTCATGGTGTACAGGAAGTCAGAAGAATTATCAGTAGGGAAGCATTTTCATTTCAAAATGTGAAGGGCCATTATTAACTTGGCTAAAATAACCGATAAAGCAGTTCTTTTAGTGTATGTCTACAGTTGAATTTTAGAGCAAAGTCATTTTGTTATATTCCAGTTGAGCACTTGTTAAATACTGCAATAAATAATATGTCATTTATTATTTCAGTCTAAGGAAAAGTTGATAAACAGCTTAAAAGAAGGCTCCGGTATTGAAGGCCTGGATAGCAATACTGCAAGCACAATGGAACTAGAAGAACTGAGGCATGAGCGAGACACTCAGAGAGAAGAAATACAAAAGCTAATGGGGCAGATACAGCAGATGAGAACAGAGCTGCAGGTATCTATGACTGTACACACACGTTGTAGCAAACTGTGCGCAAAGGACTCTTTTCTTGTATACTTTAGGGCTGTTGCTTCTAGTGTTTATTTGGCCTGGTATTAAAATAAGCCAGCTTTTGATCAAGGTGAGACCAGTGCTTATTGATACCTAGGTTCTCTCCATGTTCTCTCTCACCACTTCAGGTATGTGTGAAGAATACTATAGATGTCACTTCTCTCTTCCTTCACCACTGTGCCCTCCTTTTGAGGGAAGCCTTTCTTTCCAAACAAGTGCGGTGATTTCTGTAGAGATCGCCTATCTCCTTTTCTGCAAGGGCTACTAATCCTTGACGCAGCTGTAATCCGAGTTGTCTGCGGGCATAATTGGCTCAATGTAGCGGTTGCACGCAAGCCTACTTCATGCAGTTTTAGCCTGTAGACAATAGAAGGGAAAAAATAGAGGCTTTTAATGTTCCTGGCATGCATTTATTTTATTACTGTATTAGTAAAAATATTCTGTATAAAGTGACCAAATAAAATTTATTCAATACACCCTCACCTTCCTTTTCCTTTGAAGCAATATTGCAGATACAAGTGGTTTTTTGCTGTTACCTATGACAAATTGCAGTATTGTTTGAATGTTAGTGAAATGGTGACATTTCTGTTCATTTCAGGATATGGAGACTCAGCAAGTAAATGAAGCTGAGTCAGTGAGAGAACAGCTTCAAGACCTACAAGACCAAGTAGCAGCACATAAAACAGCCAAGCAGGAGGCAGAAGCTGAACTAGAACGGCAGAAACAAGTGAGCAATACTTGAAAGCTGATTGGTTTTATTTTAGGCCTCATATGGTGTCATCAGTGAAGCGTTTGGCTTAATAAGAGAGCAGCTTGTACAGAATTTGGGTTACTTTTTGTCTAGTATTCCAAAGAAATCCTCAAAAGCTTGGTGAACATCACTTGGCTAAACAAAGCATAACCAGTGCTACGCAATGGATGGGCCTTCTGAGTACTCATCATAAACAGATATCTGATGTGTTAAAGAATAAACATGATCCTGGGGAGTGCACAAAATTGGTCATGATGTTAAATTTTATTCAGAGAGGGGGAACAATCAAACAATAGAGATATGGTAATATTTGTAACCATTATTTAGATCAAAAACTCAAATACTGAAAGTAGTTACTGTGGAATTTCATGTGCTCAATTACTACATGAGATTGAGCTCTTAAAACAATGTTATTATAGTACCAATTCATAGATACTATTTTTTTAATCCACTTATTACTCAGTTCTGAATCTAAACCTTGTTAGATTTGTTGCTCCAAACTGCTCTATAAGACAAATTGCTGATAAAATTATGTTAATGAATTTTGTCAGATGGTGTCGTATTTTTAAGCAAACTCCCTCATGATTTATTTTTTCATAGATTCATAGAATGCCAGGTTGGAAGGGACCTCAAGGATCACCTAGTCCAACCTTAAGTGTAGTTTAAGTGAGATGGGCCAGTACCTGTCAAGATGAGTCCTGAAACTGTCTAACGTTAGGGGATTCCACCACTTCCCTTGGGAGACTATTCCAATATTTCCAATGAGTCCTTGTGAAAAGGGAGTCTCCTTTCTCTTGGTAGTCACCCTTCAAGTACTGGTACCTTGTAATAAGGTCTTCCCTAAGCCTTCTCTTCTCAAAGCTGAACATATACCCGTTTTTCGCAGCCTTTCTTCATACAGCAGGTCTTCCGGTCCCCTGACATCCTCCTGATGGTCATCCTTGATTTAAGCAGTTTGTGCTAAAATGAGATGGGGGGGAAAGGTAAACTCATTTGTCACAGTAGAAAACAGACAAATGCTTTTCACCCTATTACAAAATTTCTCTGAAAGAAGTCATGTGAAGAGAATTAATAATGAGGAAAGCGTGAGAGTACGCTGTATGTGCTAGGAACAATTTATCTTACAGGATTATCTGTCCTTCCAGAAATTACATTTTAATGAGATGCTAGCAGCTTGAACTAATTAAAAGGCAGAAGCCAAGGTCTGCTCTTAATGATTAACTCATGTTTGTTATATCAAAGCAGATGGTAGATTGTATTTTGTTACTCCTCCCCTTCTGAGGGGTATATTTTAAGTCAATACTACATACAGAAAATTGAGGTGAATTAAAAAAAGAAGGCGTTATCAGTTATTACAGAAACTGAAGTATTCCTTTTGATGACATGTTTACATGCGCTTTCAAAGTAGTTGTGTGCATTGATACTTAATACAATTACAGTCTGATTTGGAAATTCCTTTAACTATTGCCATAAGATTTCTGAGACTAAAGATGGAAAATAAGTAGAGATGTTATTTCTTGTACATCTGATGGTTTGAAGGGAGAATAGGATTATCTGTTTTCCATAGCAACTGCCAGCTGAAGTAATACAGTGATTTGAAGATTGTCTTAATTTAAAAGGTAAGCATGATAGGTCTTTTAAATCAGTGTTAAAATAGCCATTAAATCATGGGAGTAACAAAACTTCGTGTTAGATTTGCTGTTCGGTAAGTTATCCTTTACTAATATTCCTGCTCCTTTTACATCCGTTATGTTAATTTATCCTGAATTTTAAAGGAGTATCTCTGTCATACAGAATTACAGATAGATAGGCCAACGGTTTTTAAACGCTCTTAAAAAATGGTATCCAAGATTGATGACTTTTAGGAATGCAGATTCCCCCCTCAAAGCATTTCCTAATTGTTTAAGTTACCATATAGACATTGTTTCAAGATGGCAATATAAGAAATGGTGAGAGTGTAAGGAAGGTAAGTCATTGTCCCGATGTGGTGAACCGACCACATGATTTTTTCTGCCTTATTAAAACAGTGAGCAAAAAACTCGATTTCTCATAAATCTATTCTGCAATTCCCATTGTGTGACTCTTAGTAAACTAGTCTGGATTAATATTTATATTAGATCAGTCTCCACAATAGAATTTGGTAAGTCTTGTAAGCTGTGTCTTCATACTGCTTGCTTTTTTTTTTTTGTTTCCCCTTCTTAGCCAGACACTTAACTTTAACTTTAAATTTCAGTTTATATTGGATTGCAGCATATTGCCTTTTTGTGTTCTTCTGTGAAACTCTAAATAAGATAATGTCTCTCAAAATATACATGTATAAAATCTTCTATTTCTGATGCTTATTATAGGAACTCCATTATACTGAAGAAGAATTGTATCGAACAAAGAATACTTTGCAAAGCAGAATAAAAGACAGAGAGGAAGAAATTCAGAAGCTCAGAAATCAGGTACTGTGTATCTATAGGAAATATCTTTATCGCCTTTGATTGTTACTTCTCATCGCTGTTTTCATAATTTGATAACACTGTGCAAAAGAAACATAAAGGCTCTACTAATGAGTTAGCGTACTTGTTTTCAATACAGAGTAGAGTTTTGAGTGGAGGGAGTATAAGAAGGGAACCGTGAAGTAGTAAATTACATAATTTATAATTGCCTGTGCTTTTCTCGTCAGAGGAAAAAATTGATCTGTGTTGCAGCTAGGCCTGATGGGGTGATGCTCGATCAACATTCTTCTATTTGAAAACTAAAAAAGTTATTTGTGCTTTGTTAGGTCGTCATGACTTCTGTGAAGATCTATTGAACTGGTCATTAGAGTATAAGTAACGTCCTACAGACTCAGTGATCCATCTAGCCCGATGTTCTGTCTTGGACAGTGGCAATGAGGCCAGCATGTGAGCCTGGCCACTTTCTTCACTCCATTGTACTTGTACTTGTACTCCCTTGCTCAGCATCAGCGGTTTAATTAGGGACGTTAGTGTTTAAGTCCCTAATAAGTCCCATGATTATGTTTATGGACCTGTTTTCCTTGAATGAATCTAATCCCTTTTGGAACCTTCTGATACTTGTCACTCCTCTCCCCCTTGGGCAGCATGAAGGCTTAGGCCTCATTTTGTGTAAATTATCTTAGTGTAATGAAAAGTAGTCTATATGTAGAGAAATTAATAGTCTAGAGTCAACTATGGTTGGCTGTACAGTTAGAATGAAAGAGGATTTGGAAGTTGTCGTGTTGTGATACAAATTTCTTGAGCCTGTTGGCAGATGATTTTTCTCATAATACTGGCCTCAGGGCTACCTGCACCTGCCCTGGTGCATTGCATCTGATTTGTATTTTTGGTATTCACTGCATCTGGTTCCAGCTTTCATCTTTGTGGTATAGGATACTATGAGTGGCGGAGGTCCGAGGCTGTAGTGAATAGATGAGGTATTGCACTTATGGCTAATCTGGTGATTCCCGTTTGCTTTAAATATTTCCTGCAAACTAAGTGACGTGATCCATGTCTGCACTTGCTGAATAGCAGTTTCTGTTTGCTGGTACAATCATGTTTTCTGCCTGAGTGCCCCTCAATTCTTCTGTGATGTCCTGCATTTTCACCATTTTCATTCAAGCTTTTGTGTAGAATGGCATCAGATTCTCCCTATTTGTACTGAGATTTTTCTTCCTGACTTCTACATACTGAGTTGTTTTGTGAAGTTGCGAGTCTGATGGCCAAACTGGATTATCTTGCTATTGTCATGCCTACCGTTTAAACTCAGCTCTGAGGAATAGTTATGATTTTTGTGATCAAACTTATGATTATACAGAAATGTTCATGATTAGAGGTGGAAAACACAGGAATACATTTTTACATTGAGTTTCTTCTGTCATGTAAAGCCTTCTTTTAGCAACTGTTGAAATTCTAAGTTTCTTCTTTATTATGCTCATTGGTGATCATTTTGATGTTATTATCCAGTAACATTTCTGCAATGGGGTAATTTGCTTCTTAGAGGGATTAGATTTTGAGGAGTTTTGTAATATATCAGTTGATCAGTCTTTGAACTTATTCTGATTTCTTTTTTGCTTTGTTTTTTTAGCTCACAAACAAGGCTCTAAGTAGTAGCAGTCAGACCGAATTAGAAAATCGGCTTCATCAGCTGACAGAAACTTTAATTCAGAAGCAGACCATGTTAGAGAGCCTGAGCACAGAGAAAAACTCACTTGTCTATCAGCTGGAACGACTTGAGCAGCAGCTGAAGGGTATCCAAGGCACTAGTACTAATGGACCTTCCATTAATATGGCAGGCATTGACGGTGCTGAAGGTAAATAAGGAAATACAATACTTAAAACTCTGTCCTTTCTTCAGGCTTTTGTATTTCCTAATCCCTTTCCCTGAAAGTCTGACTTTATAAGGAAAAAAATGCTGAGAATATGCAGCTTGTGCCAGAGACCTTGTCAACAGCAGCCAGAATCAAAAAAATAGTTAAGTAGAAGCTTCTTTTTGTGTGTGAGTGACCTTAAGTAAACTTAATAAAGCCAATTTCATTGTTAATTCTCAATACCATGACACTATTGGAACAATTGTCTTTACAAATTCTGTCACAGGTGCAAATAAATCTGTCTTTTGGGGTTTAAACTGAACATCAGAAGCAGGATATAAGCTTTCTCTTGTAAAAGGACTGGGGAGGTGAGCAAGAATGGGATACTTCACTTTGAGAGCTGATCAGAATTCTAGTTGAAATCAATTTCCCCCTTGCTTTGTTTTTCTTGAAAAGCAGTTTAAAATATGGTGGTTCTACTAAGGTTGGTTTGTCTGTACTGTGTAGCGATCATCTGGTATCTCCAGGAGAACCTCAGCAGTTGATCTAAGGTTTTGAGATGTTACTTTTTCAGTGTCAAAGTCTGTAATTTTGTATACATGGTAAGTAACTTTAAAAACAATGGACAATTACTAAGAGGTATAAAATTACAATCCAGACTTTTGTTTCTCTGCTTATGAAAGACTTTAAAAATATGGCAGGAAAACTGACAGATTTGAAATGTATTTCCTTTTGGCTTGCTTTTAGGTAATTTCAGTAAGTTTAGTTGCACAAAGGTATCTAGCTCAGAGTCTATTTTAATAAAGTTGATACATAATAAAAATGTAAATAAAGTAGAAATGTTTTGAATGTGCAAGTTCGTATCAGAAATGCTATCCAAGTTTTAGAGTGTGAGAAATAAAAGCAAATGGAGAAATTGTGACAGTATCAAACCCATCATTTTACACACTTAATAGGATTACTTTTACATGATACAGCTGAGTATTAAGATGTCCATCTAGTGAAATACTAGAACTAAAATAGATTTTAAAAATACACTAAATTGAAAAAGCATTTGAGTTGATTGTAAGTTTATCAAGAATCCCACCTTCAAAACACACTCCCCTGCCCCCAGCAAAACAGCACTAATATATCAATCACTTTTTAAATATATCTTTGTTATACATTATTGATTTGTTTTACTTAAACAGCATCTTAGCTGGTTTTAGACTAATGAGAGTTTTTGCTTTTTCCCCTTCAAATAGGTGCTCGTATACGTAATGTTCCTGTCCTGTTCAGCGACGTGGATACCAACGTGGCAGGAATGTATGGGAGAGTGCGCAAAGCTGCCAGCAGCATAGATCAGTTTAGGTAAGAGTGTCCTAAGGGAATGTATTTTAGAATTGCTGGAATCCTTTTCCATTTTCCAGTGGCACACCTGTTGTGAATTGCTTCTGTGAAGGTAAGAATAAAAAATAATGAAGCTACAGTACAGTATAAATTACTAAATATGGACCTAGTTCACTTGTGCTTTCCTATGATATTGATGTCATTGGGATTTTGCAACTTATAGTCCATTATTTAAGCAATGTTCTTGTAGATTCTGATACAAGGCATCACTAAACAATGAAACAAACAAACAAAAAACCCCAACCCAAACCCCTGGCCTTTTTCATTACCATCTTCAACCTTTTTCACTTCCAGAGGGTTTGATTGTGCCTCTGATGAACACTGCAAGGTCATGTAACTGGAGGAGTATTAGATTTATTCTTCTACCCCTGTTTAGGCATCCTGATGAAGACAAGATTCTGGGTTCTGACTCAGTGCAGCTGTTTACCTTGAAAGGAATTAGTAAACAAAAATCATTCTGGATCCAGCAAAAGACTTGCTTTGATCCCTTTTCTGAGCCCTTAAGCTAATTGTCAATATTCACAACAAAGATCTTCTCCAAAACTTGAATCAAATATCAGTAGAAAACAAAGTTGGGTAATGCTTTTTAAGCCTTTGAAAGCAAGATACTTTTAACAGTCCTTTGTGCTTCCATGGTACTTAATTTTGTTATGAAGAATATCAGGATTACGTGTGGTGCTTTTAATACTAAAGTTCATTTGGCACTATCATGCTCACTTCAGTATGCACATGTGGTTTCTTAACAGACGTTATTGAGCACACATCTAATGCAGAATGCTTTGTAGCACTGTAGAAGTAAGCTTGGAAAACCCATGTCCTTTTCAGCTAATGAAATACAAGAATGGTTGTGATCTATCAGCTCTTACAAAGGAATTCAAGATTTCAGTCTCTTAAATCTTTTTGGAAGATTCATGACTGCTCCTCAAGTAACATTTGAGAAATATGTAGCGTATTTGTGAGTTTTAAAATACCTGTACAACTCTTGAGTCTTAGCTCTTTTTCACAAATTCCGAGTCTAGCATGTAATAAGAAAACTTAGGAGAATGTGTTTTATGGTCTGAATTCTGAATTTTCTCACTCCGTTTAATGTCTCGAATATGTTAAGAAAAATTCAAGTCACAAAGAAAGCCATGTGTATTACATGAGCTGCTGTTCATGAGTTTGTGGTGGTGGGAATGAGAGGAACAGGAACTTACAGCTCAGCGCTAACTTGTGCGTTTTGTTTTTCTCTTGTACTTGTGTAGCATTCGGCTGGGAATCTTTCTAAGGCGGTATCCCATAGCAAGAGTCTTTGTAATCATTTACATGGTGAGTGAGCTTTCTTTAAGAAGTTTAATGCAAGATTTCTATAGCTGATTTATATAATACTTCTAGAAGGGCAAGATGTTTGATGTTCAAAAGAGGTTATCTAATTAACAACTCAACATATTTTTTGTAAAGCAGACTAAATAGTACTTATGTAACTTTTTGCATTTTGGACTCATGTTGCTTGGCTGTTTTCAGTCTTTCCCAGGAATTCTTAGTATAGCAATCTTGGAAACATTCATGTAGCTGCCTTCTAAAAGGCTGTAAAAGTAGAGTTTTCATACTACAGGATAGACTCATAGTGACCAGTTGCCAAGGCTGACCCACCACACCTGCGTGCACTGCATTTAGGAAAATGACATCTATTATGGCATTATCTATTATTTCTAATATTTGGCTCTTCACGTTTTGTTCAATGACTAGTAATGACAAGAAGTAAGTAGCAGGAAAAGTTTTTCTGAAGAAATAGTAGAAAGTTGCTCATCTGTGCCAGGTGACATTGTCAGACTTAAAATTGCTAAAATTTCAATTCCTCCGTTTCCCACTGGAGGGCAGATGTCCGTCAGTTTAAGTGACCTGTGGGAAGGTAGGTGTGCAGTCTGCTCCCCTGGAAAATATTCCACTGGTTGAGCTTTGAAATGAAAAAAAAAAAAAAGTTGCTTGAGAAGGCATAATGAGTCTTCTGAACAGTTCCTGAGAACAGCTGTCACTCTTCTGGGATATAAAGCAAACAGACACACATGAATAAAGGGAATGACAGCTTCCCCCTGCAGTTGCACATTCACTGTAAGGAACAGGGCTGTTTAGTTCCTGACCTCTCTCTCTTCCTGTTCATGACTTAAGCATTTTATTCACGTATTTGGTAAGTCTTTTACCAAAACACTGAAGACTTCTACCACCTAAGCTGCTATCTGAAGTGAAACTCAATGGTGGGGTTGTATATTGGGCTGTATATTGGCGGTCAGTCGCAGTTACCCTTCTCCAGCTTGAACCTAGACTATGACTATTGCAACTTGAATTTTTTGTTGTTGGTTTTCTTTAAAGGAAAAGAGGCTTAAATATTCTGTCAGTTATCTCCCTTGTTGCACCCCCAGCAGCTTCTATTCTAATTGGATCATTTCAACCAAATTTGAATGAGAATTAACATTCCTAAAAAGTTCATGAAGTTGCCTCAAATCAGTGTCAGTGGTAAGGAACGCAGAACTCGGCTGTTTTTACACAGCCTGGCAGCAGCCCGTTGGCGCAGGAGCAGTGGCTATCAGTCACTCGAGGCGGATCACGTAATGTGCTGGCTGGGGACTGGTTATCAGAGAGAACAGCTGGAGTTACTGCGGCGTGGAGGGAAAGAGAAGCCAGAGGACATAAATCCGTAGGAAACCAGGCTGCCTTAGTTTTGCTGTTTGTGTAAAATCTTTGGTTTTCTGCAGATGGCTTCTTCCGAATCTGAGCCAGCATTTCATTGTGCAAATAAGAATTCTTTTTTTCAGGAGTATCTGAATGATATGAAAAATACTGAATCAAATATTTCTGCAAAAGTAGGTTTTATTAGCTCTCATTGAGAGCTCTCATATTTATTGCTGCTGTGAACGATGATTGTCAGTACTGGTAAGTTAATTCTTTCTTTTCTTTTCCCAGGCATTGCTTCATCTCTGGGTGATGATTGTTCTACTTACCTACACCCCAGAAATGCATCATGACAGTCCCAGTGGCAGATAGACTGAGACAGGACCATGTGCTGTGCCAATGTAATTTGGACTGGCAGAGTCTTTAGAATAATCAGTCCTGAAATATCAGCAAACTTTCCTCATGGTTTTTAGGAAGAATGAAAACCATCATGCCTGATTTATCACTACTTTCCAAAAACACGTATATATAGTAGCTTTTCCAGTTTACCTAAAGGAGCATCAGCTTCCTGGAGAAATGAAGCTATTAAGTTAAGCTCTGGTTAGCCTTTACATTTTATGTAGACCTTCCAGTGGTTAGTATAAAAGATATGGAGTGCACCTACAGAGAAATGCAAGGATTTCTGAAATCACAGGTGTATACAATACAAACTATTTTAGATCATACTGGATGTGGGCTATGGTCAGGTAATAAACTGTACTTAGCAATTTAAATAAACTTTATTCTTTCTGGTTTCTTTCAGTCTGCTTTTGCACTTCTGGTTTTAACTTTGTAAATAATAGGCTTTTCCGTAACATGTTAAACTGAAAAAAGGACAATGGATTGGTGCAATATCTTTTTGTAAATAAGTTTAAAAATAAAATATTATGCGTTCTTCTCAACTTTGTACTCCTAGTGCAATAGGTGTATCTTTCCTACCAGCTGAATAGCAGCTCTGCCTATGTAAAGGCTGATATTTTAGCTTTAATAGAGAAAGACAGTTTTGAGAAAGAAAGTTCAAAGTATTTGGAAATGATGGTGGTTTTTTTGCACTTGAAATTTAAGTATTTTACCTGCATTTTCTTATCTCTCTGTCATTACTAGGTGTCTTAATCAGATCTTATATTCTTCAAAATATTTATTTTCTAAAGCTTTGGGTACTTAATTAAAACTATTTCTATACAAAATCTATAAAAAATTTCTCATGTCTAAGCACCAAATATACTAATAAAGAAACCTCATCAAATATTTATCATAAACCCCATAATACCAAACCTACTGTAATAGTTCTGTCGTTAGACTGTGGCATTCTGTAGGAATTCAATATATAATAATAAAAGATCACTTTCTTTCCCTAAGAAATTTGTTTTCTTGCATGGTGCTCAAAGCTGAGTCACAGAAAGGTGACTACAAGCAGTTTGTCACTCCTGCTTTTAAGAATGTGGTTCACTTTTCATGTGGCTGGAACACACTGAGCAGTAGGTCCTGTGCATGAAGTCTGTCATGCTAACTGCAACAGAAGTGTTACAGTAGACAAATGACTGTATTGCTGCTCTGGTCTGATCTTGCAGGGAAAACAAATGTTTTGATGAGCTAAGTAATAAAAGAGAGCATTTACTGTAAGCTGTGTCCCTTCCCTCTGTCACATGTGCTGTACTTTGCCTGTTGCATGTTTTCAATTCTGGTATTAAAGCCACTTTTGAACCCTGGGGAGAGCCGAATGCTATGGAAGGAGATCAGGTAAGGTCCTTTCTTTAGTCTTTTTCTGAACACAGGCATTTTTTTTTTCCATTTAAAACTTCCAAACCACTGTATCTTTGGATACTCCGGTATATTGTGACAGTTTAGGGGGGGAGGGACGACACATTCTTAGTGGTATAAACCCTTTACGGCTGTGCTGACATCACACTAGCTGCGTGTCTATTCTCACTTTTCTCCCTGTGCTTTTCTCTTTCCTCCTGGAGTCCACAGACTTTCTGTTTTGGTAACTCTAAAGCCTCAATAGTGCTTCTAGAATGCTCTATTGTAGATTAATATTATTTTCTTAAGTCTTTCCAGATTTTATGCTAGAAATTTTAGAGGGCTAAGCACTGTAAGATTCCTGCTGACTTGTGCCTTTGAGCTAGGCTTTTGTATTTCATAATCAGTTGTAGTGTTTGTAGTGTTAACTCTCTGATGTCTTAGAGGTGAGAATAGTATCTTTAGGGTGCTTGAGTAGCATCAGCCTTGTGTTCTTGACTTCTGTGTGTGTTACGAAGATGTTCCTGGTGTTACTCCTTGTCCATAAATGATGTATAACATACTTTTCCAACTTCAGTTCCCATCTTTACCATCTATTAANTTTTTTTTGGGGGGGGGGGGGGGTAATACTTGTAAAAGAAGGGCACCTTGAGTACCTGAATATATTCTGTTTTTTAAAAGATGCAAAGTGAACAACCAAACTGTGAATCGGTGTTTTCACCTGGTAAAAAATGTGGAAGTAGGGAGCTTACAGTCACAATTCCTTGCCAGGGGCTGTTCAGTATGCAGAGTATGAAAAGTCTTGATTATGGTGTTAAACTGTTTCAGAGCTATAAAAGAAAGCCAAAGAACTCCTTAAAGCTTTTGTTTAAACACACAGAATTTTTGCCCCCATAATTCATTTTAATAGGCTACACATGATGCAGTGAAAGAACATTTAGACCATGTGATGGAGTCTATGGGAATATAAATGTCAAATTTTGAGTGCAGCAGTGAGATGTACTTCCTGCCTCCAGTTGGCAATGTTGGGCTCCGATGTCATCTGTATAGATTTGCGAAGTGTGCCACAGCTATGGGTCAAAGGTGACATCAGGACAACATTTCAGCAAGCAGCTCCTAATGGTGTCAGGAGGTTTCCTTACGGAACAGATGGCTTTGGAGCGAGCAAGAAGCTTCTGTTAGCCTCTATCTTAAGCAGCAGGAGGATATTCCAAGTGCCAAGTCTGTTCTTGAGGGACTATCATACTACCAGGCAGTTAAACTACCTTGACTTCAGAGACCAGCATAGCAATGTAGGGATTTAAAATGTATTTTGTAAATGCTGAACCTACCTTTCCGTGCTCTGTAGGCTAGCGCCAGAAATAAATGGTCGTAGTAACTCACAGAAAATAGGAATATTTGTCTCCCAGCTGCTGTGTCGCACTGCCTTAAGAGCACAGTAGGCTATTGTGTGGCTGAAGAAAAGTCCCTTTACTATTTCCTTCCTTCTAGGACTGAAACTGCTCCAGGTACCAAGTGTACACATTGAAAAAGTCAAAAGGATGAAAAATGAGGAAGAGAGGGTTGATAGGGAGCATCACATTAATTATTTATATTTATTTTCCCCCTCCCCATTGGTCCTTTGTCTCTGTGCTATGGTCAGAAGGACAGAGTGCATTATGCCGTGTTTCTGGAAGGGAGAGGGAGGAGATGTCCCCACTGGGGTGGCCTGCAGCAGGCTCAGGGAGCAGCTGGCAGAGTGCAGGCAAGGAGCTGGGAGCTGCTCCAGCAAAGAACACTGCAGAGGGAGGCAGGGATGGGTAGCAACTGCAAGACTACTCCTTATCTGATACTTTGCAGCCCAGAAAAGGCCTGTTTCTTTCAGATGCTGATCATCCTGGTACACATTCAATTAGGTAGAGGTACTTGATGCCAGATTTGGGTTTCTGCAAAAGAGGGCTTTGTGTCAATACCCACAAGCCCTCTTGTGATAACAAACTCTTCTTTGCCAGCTTGGTTTGCTGATAACTGATCTCTCTGCTTTATTTACTGTGCCAGGTCAGCCATGCGTATACCAAGGAAGTGACTTTATTGCTTGATTGCAGATAACATTCACAAGGGGGAAATCAGACTTGCATGGTAATCAATTTACTAATTTCTCATCAGTAGAAATGAGAAAGATGTTGCTTTACCACAGAGAATGGATTTCTTTGCTTCCCTCCTTTGCTGACCAGCTGCGGCCTGGTTGTAAGATCTGCCATAACTGTGTTGCTAGGTATTTAGCCATGAAACTGTAAAGCAATTTTTATGAATAATATGGAGAATTTATTAGAATTTCAATTGCTTTCCTCTGTATGTTACTGTCTTGCCTACACCTTAAGTTTGACTCAGAAACAGGCAGACAGATGTCAGCAAACCAGGAATTGAGAGATAAATTGTAGCTCCCCAAATTATCTGCCTTATTCTAACAGGCATCCATGTCCATGCACTCGTGTAAATAATCCTCTTAGATACATAGCTTCAGATACGCACTCATGAATTTAATATGTATGTTATGGTACCCAAAGTTGGGCTGCTGGCAGAACTGGACCCCATAACTGAATTCCACAAATAGCGGAATAATCTTCCAGGCTTTCCCTACCTAATGTTGCTTCCTGCCAATATTGCTTTAATTCAGTGTTTGTGTATCAAGGAGCGAGTACAAGCTGTTCTGACAAAGTATCCAATGCCACAGGCAGCTCAGGAGCTGTAGGAGTTGTGGTCTGTTGAATAGATCCAAGACGTACGTGAATCAGGGTAGGGGAAAAGCTTGGGCTTGGAGCACAAAGACAATTTTCAAGTTGGCGGAAAAACAAAAATTGCTGATTTATGATTACAAAACTCTGCTAATGATGTGGTTAAAAGTCTGACAGGTCAAATCTCCTGTAAGAGACTTGTGAGAAAATAGAAGGAATTACCTTTTTGTGCCATGACCTGAGCTTTTCTAATCAAGGAATAAGAAGTATGGATGGGTATTTTGTCTAACATTGACCTTTCCTGTGCTGAACTTTAACTCCTTTCAGACAGATGTTGTACATGCAGCTTTTAATGTTTGTGTGTCCAGTTCAAATAGGGCAAATCCTATTTTGAGTCCACATTTATTGAAGAGAAACTGGAGGAGGACACAAATAAGCAGGAACTTGAGCTCTGTAGCAGCTGTTCTGCAAAAATCAAGTAGATGTGTTTGGTAAAGGTCTGTGATAAGAAAATGTCGTTTCATTCACTATTGCTACAAAGCTGTAACTAATCAATTGTGGCAAAATATCTGATATAATGCAGGAAAGATCTGGGCTTGAAGGAATGGGATAGAGTGAACATTTGTTGTTTGGGGTGTTTTTTCAGACAGAATAGAAGTCTGTTTTGGTATTCGTAGTGAAGAGGATCATTATCAAAGACAGCACCTTCTCCAGTCTTGTGCTAATGTACTTGGTATGTTTTCTCATAAGCTTATATAGAAAATATCACCTTGACACTAGTGTCTCACAGCAAGCTGGAATAGAGGTAAATTTTACATGCAAATTCAAGCAATAATTAAGTCCTAAATTACTCTATTTAGAAAATTCAGAAGCTTTTTGAAAGCATTTGCATTGATATCTTTAGTGGTGAGAAAACACAATCATTCACAATTAGTGTTTAATTTGTAATTAGAAAACATATTCTGCTGGATTAGAGATGGCAAATGCCAGTTTTCTGCCCAAAGAAGTAGGTGCTTGAGGAGATCCCTGCCCATGAGCATCCCATCTCCACTGCAACAGCCCTGGCAAGCTGGGAGGCAATCTTCCAGTTTCATTCCTGCTGTGGCAGCTTGGGAGATAGCACAGATGCAGCAGATGAAATAAAGGGCAGAAATTAGTATTTCTCCAGCTATTCATGCTACTTTTCAAAGCTTTCCCCATACAATAAAGCCAGCTCAGCTTGAATCGCCTACCGGTTTCTGCCAATGGGATAAGTGGATTGAGATTTTCCCAAGTGACATCTCCTAAAAACATATTTGTTTTGGAAAGCCTTGATTCTCCTGGTCCCTGCTAACTTAGCGGGCCATGACTTTGATCTTTGCAGGACACTCAGCTGGCCACAAGCTGTTCCCATATGAACTTTTGCAGCATTTACTTCAGAAAAGCAATGAAGGCTTTGCTTTTGCAGAGCTGCAGCTGCACCCTCTTCTTTGGAGAGCCATGCAGGTGGCGGAAGGCACCTTGATCTGCAAGTGTGTGGCCATGGCCCTGTGGCGTCTGGTTTCCCCAGGCTGCTGCCAGAGCCGGGGCAGCCGGTCAGGCATCGCAAGTGCAAGTGACCCCATCTGCAGTGGTGGGAGCAGGAATGGCCACCTCATGCTAGGCATAGGATATCAAGGACCCAGACACACCTGGCTCGTCTGTGACACATGTGGCTATAAAGCCTTGCCTTGATAGGTGGGGGTCTAATTGCACATGGTGTTTTTGCAGGATAGCTGTAGGGGAAGTTGTCCAAACTTCTGCTTCCAAACTGGAAACAGGAGCAGTGTTGCCTCTGGAGGAGATGAGGGCAATGCTGCCTATGCTGCTGCACCCAGGGGCTGAACACCCACCAGGGCTTGTTTATGGGGCAAAAATTCTGCCTCTGCCTGTGAGGGTCAGGGAGGGAAATAAAGGTTGTCCAAGGACTAGGGGCCTGGCTTTGCAACCAGAACAGACCTTTCCATATGCACAAAGCAGAGCTGTGTGATCACCCGTATCAGTTAGACATGATTATTTATCATTAATTCAAGGTTATTAAAAGCATTGGTTTGAACTTCCTGCATCTGCTGCTTCCCAAGGGTTCACACAGGGATCAATTATGCAACGAAAGACTTTAATAAAAGTGAGCAGTGCAGCTGCTGCTTTGGTGGGGGCTGTGCACTCGCAGCCTGGGCTGGGCTGTAAACACGGCCAGCGATGAGACCCATTGCTGCTGTGACCAGACAAGCATTGCCCCAGCTTTGCCCACTTCTGGCACTGTGGCGGCACTGGGATGAGATGGTGCACCCACTCAGAAACATTCACCTCATCAAATCTTATAGCTCTTGCTGTATTTATTTACTCCTTCTTTTTTAGTATAAAACTTGGAACTTGGTGGGGAGAAGAGGTTGAATCAAAGAACTGCTCAGGTTATTCCCATAGCTTGGCGTGAGACTTTGCAATACAGTTTTATGCATTATTTTCCTAGTGTAGATGTTATACCTAAAGCTGAGTACTTGATGATGAGTGGGGAGGAGGCTGAAAGAAGCTCGGCTGTTAACATGCGTTTCAAGGAAAGTCAGGACCAGCTCACAAAAGCACCGTTTCCGGGCAGTTAGTTTCTTTGCCTTAATTTCCACTTGGATTAATCAGGCCATTTCAAGCATCCAGTGTTACTTCTGGAGTTACAGATAAAATACGTGCTCTTAAGTCTTACCGGTTTCCTCTCATTTTATTCACAAAAATTGCCTTACCTTTACTTGCAAGGCCACACAATATTCCAGCCTCATTTCTCAGGACAGGAAGGCACAACGTTTCATTTTTGATTGATGATAGGTTTAGGTCGGCAGCAGTATGGAGGTATCCATTTCCTTGTACATTTTTCCCCTTGGATTCTTTTAAGGAAAGCAACAAGGTGTTCGTAGCAGCCTTGTTGATCTGTGGAAGCTGGGTTTCTGTCCTGCTTGGCACCAGGAAGAGGAAACTCATCAGCCATCACACCTGCCAAACCAACCTCAGAGACCTGGCACCAACCTGAAGGTCCGCTGACCTCAAGTATGGAGCTGTTGAAACCCAAGGTGCTTCTGAGAACACCCTCCTCCACACATCATCTAGTGATCCCTCAGGAAGGCTGCACTTTGCTTAGCTCTTCAGATATCTCAAGGCACCTTCTGAGTGTAAGTAGAAATGCTTTTGAGATTTTGGCCTTATCGTCTTAAATCCAAGTTGATCTATTCCCTGCTGTAAGGGCTTATGTTTATGGAAAAATATTTCTCAATTTTTGACCATGAAAATGTTCTGGCAAGCGTGGCCTTGATTTCAGCAACTAATGCTATGGTGTTAGAACAGAATTTTGGTGTCAGTTTCAGCTGGGCTGAGGTTAGGGTTGGGTATGTTGGTTTCTCCCCACTGAGCTGGTATAATATTAGTTCAATGATTTCTTATGGCCTAGAAACTACAGTTTGTCAGAGAATAAAGACTGATCTTTTTTGGTTAAAACTGTGACAGACTTCTGACAAGATAAGGCCCAAATTTGTGTTGAGGATGAGGTGTCCTGAGGGGCAGCCAAAGCAGCAGTGGGCAGGATGCTGGCAGCAAGGTCTAGGCTGCATCCTCCAGCTGTGACCTCTGCTGCAGCTGAAGTTTCATGAGTTACAGTGAAGCCACATTGACAAAAAATCACTGGTGGTGGAATTTCTCAAATACAGGTGTGCTGAGTCCTAGGGAAACATACTTGAGGGACACTAAGACAGATCCACTGTTTTGTGAAGCCACTCCTGTCTGAAGCTGAAGGCAGAGTGGGCACTAGCCTCTCCACGGTGGGCTGTTGCAGAGGGGAGGAGTCATCCACCCTTCTCGAGGCTGTGGGTCTCATCCTTTTGACCTAGTTAGGATCAGCTGGGTCTGGCTTTTAACAGCCGTGTGCCTGGCTAAATTGCTGGTTGGTAAATGATATTTTTCTGTCTAGAATGAGGTAAATATGTATTTTATCTAGCTAATTAATCTGAGGGTTAGAGCTAACATGATTCTTGTGTTCTCCTTTCCCTCGCTCCTGTCAATATGGCCATGTGGCATTTGTATCTTGGAGCCTTTATTAAACTGGTTTATTTGTAAGCAATCAAACTAGGAAAATTATAAGGACAGGAATTATTTTGTTCAGTCTGTCACCTTTGTTCAGCACTATCAAGCTAGGAAATGGCACTGCCTTTTATTGTCTTCCTATCTCTGTAAACTTTCTCTTATTAAAATAAAATAAAGCTCTTAAATAAGCAAAGAGGAACGGGCTTGGAAAATTCTGTGGGCTCTAAGGTGCTTCTCTGTTTTTCCTCTGCAGGAACAAACACCACCCCTTCCCTCTTTCCCACGCACTGAACCTTTTTATTAACATGCCAGGAAACATGACTCAATCTGCAGTTTTGTCAAGACACAGACAGGAAGTTTAGGTACTTGCATTACAAACTACTGCTGTTTGTTAAATTTTTCCCCTTAGATCCTGATAGTTTAGTGCCTTAGCACAGGCTGTTTCTTTGAGTATAGTGACTAATAAAATAATCAAAGTTGCCTTGGCTTTAAAGCTTCTTTGGGAGGGCAGTGAGTTATCGGTGAAGAAAAACTGCATGTTATTGGCAGCTAGGAGAAAAGAGGTAGGAGACTCTCACCTATAGCTTTAGCGAAAGTCATCCATAGGGACCCATTCATTCTGCATCCCATGTCTCCAGTGACTGTGCAACAAAATCCTCCCATGTCTTCAGTCAAAGCAGAAGCCAAGGTGTAACCTGAAATGGGTCACTGTTTTGTCCTGTCCACAAACCAAGGCTGAGGTCAGACCTCAGGGGTGGGTAGGGGCTGCTTGTCTGAACATCACCTGCACCCTGCTTTTTCGGTGGCACACTGCGTGACCTCTGGTACAACTGCAGTGCTGTGGAACCTGAGTCTTTACAGAGACTCCTTATGATCACCTCTTTCACAAATGAACACCTTAGTTGTATAGATATAAGCTGATGTGAACATGAGCAACCCCGACAGAGGCAGTGTTTATCTCCCAGACCATGCCAAAGACGGTTCTATGTAACAGTCCTTTTATAAAGCTAATAAGACTGAGAGAGTTGGGGTTGCTCAGCCTGGAATCATGTCCCTTGCCTCAAGAATGAACTGTCTTCCGTATTGCGGAACCTGAGATTTACCAATACAAATGAGGCAGAGGATGGACATGACTTTCTATGCTTTTAATAGGCACCTTGATGCAGAATTTCCAGAAAAATATATTTTTCCCTGAATACTTTATTAGAATGAGATTATTATACACTTCTGAAGAGTTCAGACTTTCTCTTGTGCTCTCTTTGAGGGGTAAGACAGTGGCAGCTGATATTCTGGAGCACTGCTTTCCTGAGAAGCTGACTTCTGATAGCCTTCTGAAGGACTGCCATGCACATGTTGCTGCCAATTGCTACTATCTATTCTGGTTTAAAATTAATTCTAAAGTGCTCCATTTAATGCTGGCAGGTGGTTTTCCCCAACAAGGCATGGCTTTGCCAAGCCAGTTTGGGGACCTACATGATTTTTTTAAAAGCTACTGCTCCCAGACACATTTGATAGCCTCATTTAATCCTGAACCTTGAATTCTTTAGCCCCAACCATCATACTGCTTAGCTTGAATCCTGCGTCTCCAAACCAGCACTCCAGTTCTAGCTCCCTGCCTTGCCCTCATGTTCTTGCCCAGAAATACAATGATCCTGGCCATGGAAGGCTCAAAGCTAACCCAAGAATATTCTACTTCACACAGTGGAGAGGTCAATTGTGGAACTTCTTTCCCCAGGAGGTTAGGGATGCTAAAAGCTTATATAGCTTCAAAATTTGATTAAACTCAGCCTTGGAAGAAAAAAACACCAAGGGCTCATAAACCAAAAAATGCTGCCTCTGATGCAGGAAGTCTTTATGCTGCCAATCACTGGAGACAACATCACCATGTGGTTATCCAGTCCTAGATATTTCCCTGAGTATGTAGTCTGGGCTGCTAGCTAGGGCTTTGGTTTTGCTCAGGGAGAGCTCGCACTGCCCCAGACTGTACAGCTCAGTGCCCCGTGGCTGGGGCACGCAGAGGGCATCCTCCTGCGTGGCTGCAGTGTCTCCCCTGCCTGGCTGGTGTTGGGGACAGGATAATGAGCTACACAGACCTCTGGGTTGACTTAATAAAGGCTCCTCTTATACAACAAGGATGCTAGCATGGGCCCCTGCACTGTGCGAAGTCCTGCCAAACAGGTAGCTGCCTGGTGGTGGTGCAGGGAAGTGTGTGCAGACCTCTGGGGTCTTGAGCAGCCACCAGCCCCATATGTGTCTGTGACAGCTTTGCCGATGGAATATCCACCACTACCAGAGACACCAGTGGTGGCGAAAGCAGCCACCGCTAGATGCTCATGTTTTCATCTAAATAAATGAAATGGAAAGGAGTTATTCAGTCAATGCCAACCACTTGCCCTTTTTGAAAGCTAATCTTATGGCCAGTGAAAGCAGTGACAAGTAAATAGAGGGGCATGTCTACGAGAGGAGGTTTGCACAGGCTTCCCCTTGATGCTGAGCTCCAGCAATGGCTCTGAGTGAACAGCAGTCACATACACATTGCCACATGCCTTAATCCTCTAGCCACAATCTGCTGCAAAATTTGCCACCCACATGCTCATGCTGGCTGGATGACTCATGGCCTTCCCCCTCCTGGTTCATCAGGCAGCCCTGAAAACATGGGAACTCAGGGAGCCAAACTGCCTCCCTGCCTTCTGTGGGGCTCTGAGCACCCACAGCTCTCCATGGCTGCTGGTTTCGGCATCTCTGTGTGAAGAGCGATCTGGGTTCAGACCCTTGTAATGGAGAAAAAATAGAGAGGGTAGCACTTGGGCTACTTGGGGAAGCAAGTAGTATGAGGGGAAGGGGATGCTCCCAGTCACACACCGTTGTTGAGCATTGTGAAGGGTGAAGATCAGCAGGGAATTGCAAGTCTGAGTGTGGGTGTTATAGAGGTCAAGTCACGTGTGGAGAAAGCATCTTACACCTTACAAGTCAGCAAGAGCAAGAGGAGAGCTGTGACTGAGAGAGGCACTGCAGCTACTCCTGGCTGTGTGATGATCATGCTGCTTTCACAAGTTTCTGGGTGAAGAAGCAATGGTATGTGGAAGTTCCCATGCAAGTTCCCAGAGCAGTCAGTGAAGCAGCCCAGCCCCAGGATGGAGCTGCAGCAGGGTGTCTGGCACCCAGATCTTGCAGGAAAAGGTCCATGTTTCTCAGGGACCTTCTGGTTTTGCACAGGCATGAGGGAGCATGGTGGCTTTTGTGTGGGTACATGGAAAAGTGAAAGGGACACTCACAAATCTGCCAGCGCCTGGATTGAAAGTCCATATGATATGGATGCTTGCCAGTCTGGGAATATTTTTGAACCAATGGTGGGGGCAGCCCAAGTGGCTGAGTTTAAGCCCAACCTAGAGCAATTTCTGCCCTCATTGCTGTGACATCTAACCTAGTGGTTTGACAAAAAGGTGGAGCAGGTGGTGGTGATCTGTGGATGTAATGGCTGAAGTCACATTATCACCTGTCCACATGGCAGCACATAGCTGTGGCCTGGGACCAGTAGTTTGCCACTTTACCACTGTACCAGCTCTTGGCTCCAGTCTTGGGCTCCAGGACCAAAGCATCCAATCAGGCTGGAAGTGTTCCCTTTTCCTCCACCCCAAAGCCAAAAGACAGGAAGACCAAAGAAATAATCCCCTGACTCAGAGCTGGTCACTTTGCTTTGCTTTCCTGTGCTTGCACCATCAGACTGCAGATGCAATGAGTTCCACCAGCCACAGGTGGAATAGGCTGTGTAAATGTGCAAAGCTAAAGAGCCCCAGGCTGCCTGCCACTCACTCCTCCCTGCCAGGCTCCTGCCTCCCACCCTGCCTACAAGGCAGATGTAGCCGTGGAGCCATTTGGCAGGTTCCCACATGGCTTCATCACTCATCATCCTGCAGTAGAAAGCTGCCCGCTTTTGGCATGGCTGGTTGAACTTGCTGCCTTGTGGCCTCCTAGCATGAAAGGTGCAGGACATTACCGCTAGCAGAAGTGATAAGTGCTTTGCTCCCTTCCTGGTTTGCCATGCCCCTGTGTCAGGTATTACCACGATATTGCACCCTCCACCACATTAAGCACAGGCTTCTGGCAGACCTTAGGAAGCTGTTGCACAGCAGGGGCGTGGAGGAGGTAGGAGGGTGTGGGTGAAGGGTACAGCCATGAGGCTGTGCTCTCAGGGGACCATAAAACTAATGCATTGCTTTATATGGCTGGGCATCCTCTTTTCATCTTAAGAAGCACGACCTGGAATGCCAACACATAGAAGAAAACTCACCATTGTAGGCATGAGCTTATTAGTAGTTACTGACAGTAGCCTGGCCACATTAGGAAGAGAGGGCAGTGATCCTAGCACAGCTTTCAGGGAACCTCAGTGATTGGCAGCTCATCTGAAACACTCAAATTCCCCACATTAATCAGCACTCTAGGTCTGCCATGCATTGGGTCCCACACTTGCCCAGCACAGTCACCTCACCAAATTAACACAGCTGCAGAGATGAATAAAAATGTGGACTTGTGTTGCACAAGAGTTCAATCAGGCCTTGGAACTCTCACTCCAGCTAATGTGTCAGAAGCCCCTAGAAGGTTAGAGAGCTGGATGCGAGCAGTTGTGACTGTGACTTAATCCTTCCCTGGGTGTTTGAAACTATTTTAAACAGCTATTCACTTCTTAGCTGCTGGAGGTCTCAGAGGAAAAACACTCTAATGAAATTCCACTTGTGCAGCAACACGTCCAAGATAAGAGCTGAGAGGCTCGCTGCCCATGTTGTTGGAGAAAACTGGTAAAGACATTTTTCTAATTTGTGGTGTCCAACTAACATGCACATTCTGAGTATCATCATTACTGTACAGTGGAGGTTCCTGCTCATCTACTCTGAACTGGTGGCTGGCTCTGCCTAGTATCAGGCATGACAAATCCTGGCCACGGAATCCAGAAATGGAAGTACTCTGTATCAAGGCAGATTTAAAAAAAAAAAGTTTTAAGCTATATTAACCTCTTTGCACTAGGTTACCTACCTGTCAAAAAGGAGTGTGGGACCTGTATGCTAATGATGTGGTGCTTCTGCTGCTATTACCTTTGAATAATGCAATATTTGGAACGTTTGGAAAAATTGGTTGTTTCTATTAAGGAAGGAACTGAGGATGGAATTTGGCATTTCTCTGCTGTACTCCACTGCTTTGCCAGTATACCCAGTGCCCTGCTCCTCACAATGCCAGTGAATCCAAACCACAAGACAGAAGCTTCTCACTGAAAGTTCCTAGTCCCTTTCTAACAACCCCTCTGCCCAGGGCTCTCTTTCCTGTCTGATCCTGTAAAGCCAGTATCTCTATCACTACGATTTTCCCCCTTTTCTTGTATGTATGATTTCATCTCCAAATACAAAATTTATCTGCTGTGTCAGGAAGAATCTTGTTCTGATGTTTTTTCGCACCATGTCATTAGACATTTGATCTGGGAATCCTGAATATCACGAAAAATCCTCAGAAATTCTGTTTGCAGGAATTATGTTGCATTTCCAAGGAAGTGCTAAGACCAGCTTGAAATCTATGAACATCCTTTTTGAGAATTTCTCTCTCACTTGAGTTCCCACATTCTTTTGACAGGGTTTGAACCCATCTGGCTGGATCCTCTGGCTGCAGTGCCCACATATACCAAATTCTACTAGGCATAATGTTATCATGTACTTTGATAGATAAGATACCAAGGTATTGACTGGAGGCATGAGTCAGTGTCACCGTTAATTCATGCACCTTATTAATCTAGTCAGAGTGTTCTCGTTCCACTGGGAAAAGTTGCTGTAATTAAGATTCTAGAGCTTTTTGAGAAAAAGGAGTAGAAGCAGAATCACAGAATGGTAGGTTTGGAAGGGACCTCTGGAGATCTAATCCAACCTCCCCTGCCAGAGCAGGGCCACTAGAACAGGTTATACAGGAAGGCATCCAGGTGGGTTTGGAATGTCTCCAGAGACAGAGATTCCACCACTTCCCTGGGCAGCCTGTTCCAGTGCTCTGCCACCCTCAAAGTAAAGAAGTTCCTTTTCATGTTTAGATGGAACTTCCTGAGGTTAAGTTTATTTCCATTCCCTCTTGTTCTGTCACTAGGCACCACAAAAAAAGACTGGCCTCATCTTCCTGACATTCACTCTTTAAGTATTTATAAGTGTGGATGAGATCCCCCCCTCAGTCTTCTCTTCTCCAGACTAAATAGNTGCGCCAGGGAAGAGCAGAGGGGATGGAGAACCTCCCTCGACCTGCTGGCCACACCCTTCTTGATGCACCCCAGGATGACATTGGCCTTCTTGGCCACAAGGGCACATTGCTGGCTCATGGCCATCCTGTTGTCTACCAGGACTCCCAGGTCTCTTTCCACAGAGTTGCTTTCCAGCAGGTAAGCCCCTAACCTGTACTGGTACATGGGGTTATTCCTCCCCAGGTGAAGCACCATACATTTGCCCTTGTTGAATTTTGTAATGTTTCTCTCTGCCCAGCTCTCCAGCCTGTCCCGGTCACACTGAATGACAGCACAGTCTTCTGGTGTGTCAGCCACCCCTCCCAGCTCTGTATCATCAGCAAACTTGCTGAAGATGCACTCTATCCCTTCATCCAGGTCATTGATGACTATGTTGAACTGGACTGGAGCCAGCACTGACCCCTGAGGAACACCACTTGTCACCGTTCTCCAGCCAGACTCTGTGCCATTAATCACAACCCTCTGAGTTCTTTCAGCCAATTTGCAATCCACCTCACTGTCCATTCCGCTAACCCACACTTCCTAAGCTTGCCTACTAGGATGCTGTGGGAGATAGTGTCGAATGCCTTGCTGAAGTCAAGGTAGGCAATGTCCACCACTTTCCGCTTGTCTATCCATCCAGTCATTCCATTGTAGAAGGCTATCAGGTTAGTCAGACATGAGTTCCCCAACTTCTGGCCAAGCCAGAAGAGAGGTGTTTGACACATGACATTGATATCTTGGAAGCAAGTTACGGAGCCAGACCCGGGGTGGTCGTGTGAATAAGTGCTGACTTCATGGGGGAAATACAGTGTGTACAGCTGAGGTCTTGGCTCAAACAGACTTTTCCTTGAAGCATCAGGTTTTCTTCCATTTTCTAGTCTTGTACTTGCCTCTGATGTATTATGTTCTGCTGTACAGTGAGGCATGGGGAGAGGACTCGCTTGCATTTGAGCAAGCCTCTCTGAGAAGACATCGGGAGCATTCATTTACCAGTGCAGTGTGTTTGATGGGAAGGAAGATCTGCCTGCAAATGAGTGTACAGACCAATTTAAAAAGCAGGCCATACTGCAGAAGCTTTGTGGTTGAAGTGGAGAGACTGCAGAGGCAAGCTGAATTACATGCCTCCAGCATGGTCTTCCAGGCTGCAGAGGGTATTAAACATGGGCAGTACATCTGAAACAGCAAAAGCTGGCAGAGATGTAATTGATAATTTGGTGCCCTATAGCCTCTCACTGATATTCCTCACTATCCCCCACCAGATACTTGATTTGACTTCCTTCCCTATGTCCCAAACTATCCTTTTTTCAACACACTTGACAGAAGTGCAGATGGACTGGAGACGAGCTGGGGTTGGTGGTCGGAGGGCAGCTGCAGCAGGCAACCCCAGCAGGCAGCTGCATGCAGAGCTGCCCTCGGGATGCTGTGCCAGCTGGGAGCTCTGGGACACAACAGGTACTGTGCCCATGCAGCCTCCCCACACGTCACAGTGCTGCTTTCCCTCAGCTCCTGTCACAAAAAGGATACACTAACTTGACAACTCATGTCTTGTTGTTTTAACCTGGATATAAGTTAAATAAGTAAATATAAAAATACTCAACCAATTAGTCAGAAGACATCCCTTCGCCTTCCTCCTAAGCTCCTTCCTTTAACCTTTGTTCATTTACTTATTATATTAAATACCACTTGATAAACCCTAACTTGGATTTTTCAATAATTGCTGTTTGCGTGGTACAGAGAATAGCTGGAGATGGAGTCAAGGAGGGAAAAAGCTGTTTTCAGTTCCCTCTCAACGTGAATGTTCAGCATTAAAGAGCAGAAATTAAGATCTGGCCTGACAGAGCAGGCACAAGGGTCACACCTTGGCGGGGACGTCACCCAGCCTGTAGCACTGGCCTGTAACTGATAATCTCCTGATACTATTACAGGCAGTACCATTATGACTGTCAACTTTAATTAAGCACACTCCCATTTGCTGTGTCCTTCTAAACATCGCTCCAGGGCCATGGCTAATTCAGCATGCAGCCAAGTTTCATCCGGAGGGGTTTTTGCCTTGTTGAAATTGGGTTTGGATCAGCCACTGGTGGGGTTAGCCCAGCATTTTTGTGCCTGCAGCAGAAGAGCCTTTGCAGTGCAGCAGGAAACTGCAGTGGCAGTGCATCATCCGACTTCCACCTTCACCCAAACTCTCAGCTGCTGCCAGTTCTCCTCGTGGGGCTCCTGGCTCTCACAGGGGCTCAGAAGCAGAGCCTCCTCTCCTCCTCCAGGCACAGGGAAGCCATGAGAAGGGGTGCAGGCTATCCTTCAGCAGCTGAGCTGTAGGGGCACAGCCACCACAAAGTCCCTTAGAATAAAACCTTCAAAAAAGTCTTTAGCATTTGGTGTCTTTCAGCCCCTGCCTTCTGTTTATTGTGCAAGCATGAATTAAGCATCAGGACACCTCTGTTCTGCAAGGACACCAAGCACTGAAACAGCCCCGTGTTTTATTCATTATGAAGAATTGAATCCTGTTACATTACATATTCAAATATTAAACTGTATTATATGGGCATGTAAGGGATATATCTCTGTCTATCAACATATCCATTTATTCATAGGCTCTCTAGGGTCCTGGATATAGGTACAAATAAAGGGAAATTAAGTTACTCATCCATTCTTATACAGTAAATTGGTAGCTGAGTCGGGAGAAGCACTGAGGAGATGTTATTATTCACTTTTGGCTACATGGAGAAGCTGAGAGCCTCCTTCCAAGGGTCAGTTTATGTTTGCAAACTGTAACTGGCTTTCCTGAAGTAGGGTTTGTCTGAAACTTTGAGAATTCTCTTGTCAGCTGCAGAGAAAAAGCTGTTATGGCCTCTTTTTTATTATTCTACACGGTTCTGTTTTAAAGCTGTCAAATGACTGGTCCTGCTCTTCTTAGCTTGTGAACTAGACTGACCTTTCCTAAGCTGAGCTCAGTCCTGCTTGAATGGGCAACCAGCCCCTGACAGCATAAAGAGCACAGCTTAAAAGACAGCTGAGGGTGCAGAGTCCGGCCCCTCCAACCATCTTCATCCCTCACCTCTTGCTGCAAGGAGCAGAAGCCAAGTCATGCTCCTACAGACCCACTCCTCTGACGTGAGGTGCACCTGGGGACACCTTGTCTCTCAAGTCCTGCCAGAGTCCAGATGTGCTGGGCTGCATAGGTGTGTTCCGTGCACATCTAACCCATGCTCTCAGGGTGGCTGAACAAGATGGTGTTTGTTCTTCCAAAGCATCAAGGAGTTAAACAGACAACACTACTTAAAAATCTAGCTTCACACATCCTGAAGAGTGGCCGCTGCCCTTCCCCATCCAGAGTGTGAGTTATTTTTATTAGTGCCAGAAAGCTCCTCCATCTCTGGCTCCATCCAAAGTTACACTAAGGTATTTACCCTCAGCTTTGGTCTGAAAGAGCTGCTTTCTTGAGAAACATGCTCCGATTTGAAGATTGCTGGTCATTAGTGGCTATATTATCCCTTAGCTAACTCTTCCTAAAGAACAACCCTGGCAGTGATCTGATCTCATTTGAACTCACACATGTATTCGTGGAAAATACCCAGAGGGTAGATGAAGGTCATCATTGTCCACAGCACTTAATTATGGAGAAATGGCTACAAGGGCAGTAAACAGTAAGTCCATTACAGGGCTAATGGCTTCAACAAAGTCTCACACATCTGTAAAGTGGAAAGGCAGGGAGGACATGGACTTTATGGAAAAAACATGAGCTGCACTAGCAGTATAGTCTTCTCTTAATTGAGATCGGGCCTGGATCAGCCTCTGAAGGACCAAGTACGGCTCCATGTCTAAAGGCTATTTAAATGGTGCAATGACAACATCTCCTTTTTCCTGGTGGTGTTCCAGTCATTCTGCCTGTTGAAGCTAGACAACATCATTCAGGGAAAGCTCCTTGCTGGAAAACGTATATCTGGATACACTGAAGCTAGTAAGCACCCTCCAGTGCAATCTTGAATTTGGAAATCTAGTACCCTGTTCCTGGGGCAGCACAGATGGAATGATATGAAGTCTGTCCTCCAAAGGCATCTCTAAGAAAGGATAGTGTAGTTGCAGCCCAGTAGTCTGAGGTTCCCCTTGTTTAGCCCACGTTTTTTTTAATGTCACTCACATTTAGCCAATAGAGTGGCTATAAATTGGTGGATCTGAATGTAGAAAAAGGGTCAATGGAGGCTTGGTTTGAATGGAAACCTTCTTTTCCTCAGCCATGAGACAAAGACTGGAATATAAGCTCTTCGTTTCAGGGGGAGCTTATGCAAATTACCTAGTTGTGTAAAAGTGCAAAGGCCTAAATACTTTTTATTACACCACTGATATGAGAGGACTTGTTCCACTTCAGAAACTGCCCAGGAGTCAAATAGGCATTTGAAACTTTAGAGAAATTGGAAAGGACAATTTGAGAATAATAAATTTAATATATGACCTGAACCTCTCATGGATGCATCACATGTAACAAGAGCTCATTCTGTTTTGCTCAAGAAGTGTAGTTACCTGCAGTGCAGAGATCAGCACAGTGAGATAATCTTGAAGATTAAGGAGTGATTTGTTTTTTAGTTCTGCATTTGTAGTCGTGACATGTGGCTTGGGTGAAGTATCCAGGCAACAAACCAGTCTTCATGATTAGCAGTATAATATCTGGCTAAACAAATATTTCACACAAACAGATCTAATGAGGGTGGTGCTAGGGAAAATGAGCATTAAAAAGTTAATTAGAATATGCTTTTTGAAACACATTATTCCTTATTGCTGCTGGTATATCACCTGCAACGCCCAGCATGGTGCAGGGAAAGCTGTAGCCAGATATAGTTACAGAACATCTGCTGAAGAACAAAGTGTGAGTGTCCTCTGCAGAGCTGTCACACCACGCTGAAGACAGATTTATTGCAATAGCAATAGCCCTGGCTATATCCTCACATGCAGTGCATCTTGCATAAGAGTGTGGAAGTCAATGCAGTCTATCACAGGAGCTCAGGGCAGCTCTGATCATCTAAACTTCTCAGAGTCAACTAAATGTAGTTGTGGGTAGCCCTATTTTAACTCCTCTGAAAGGCATGTGGGGGAGCACAATTTGTCTCCCAGAGCATAGTTTTGATGCTGGCACACCTCCAGCCATGCCACCTATACCTGCGTGTGAGCCAGGAGGCACAAGTATTCCCAGGCACTGGCTTGTTTAAAACATCAACAGACCTTCCCCTCTGCTTGTGTGTCACCTGGGAAGGAGCTTCACAGCAACATGCTGCAAAACCACTGTTGTAATAGGCTTTGGTTGTTGCAGGTAATGTTTATCAGACATGGGCTGGGAAAAGTGCATCAAACTATTTATCAAGGAGATTTTTGCCCCAGTTTCACAAAATCATTTTGTGTGTTTGCTTGACTGTAAGGATATAGCAACTATTGAATGTGAATGGCCTGTTAGGCAAACATGCCCTGGTAGAGCCTGTACAAACTGTAAAAGGTGAATTAAATCAAGCGACTTTGTTTTTGAAAACCAGTAAAGTTCCTATCTATTCTTTGCACTCCCCCAATTAATTTCATAGATACTCATAAAGCAAAAGACTTAATTAGACAGTCTTTTTTGTTAGTTGATATTTACTGTATATGCAATGAAAAATAATGAAAGTGGATGTATACTGAAAAGATTCTGCTCCAAGTATCTTACTAGAAACAAAACAAAAGAGAACTTACTAGGCTGAATTTATTACTGGTGTAGTTGTATTTTGGTGCATGAGGTTATAATAACTCTTCGCCTGAGCCATGGAGCCTCAAAGCTCCAAACGCTTAAACTTTGCAGCACAGGGAGTGATTGGGCTGCAAGTTTCAGAAGCTGTTTTTACTGCTGTTTGGATGATTTTGTATGGTCAAAGGCTTTTGGTACAGTTTTCTCATGAGTGCTTCAGAAAGGTTGCTAGCACACCTGCCCAGCTCTCTGCATTCCCCCAAAGAGGTGCATCCAGCTTTGTGATCAGAGGCACAAGGTCTGGATAAAAGAGATATCTCACAATAAATACTCCATGCAGGTTCCCTAATAAGTAGCATTGTTAATTTTAGCTGGAGCGTTTTAAAACCAGGGAGACTTTTCTCAGACCTTTAGCTATGAATGCTAAGCAGGGTTAGAAATCCCAGCAAAATCTGAACTTTGTGACCCCCTACCAAATAGCTTCAAAATCCTGGTGTGAAGCTTGGAGACAGAGTATACCCAGAGCTGAGACCCGCCTCTCCATGCCTGCTTCTCACCCAGGGGAACTGCTGGTGTGCCTCTAACCAGAAACCCCAGCAGCTCTCACAGGAACCCTCTTAGCTGGACGTGCTCAGGAGCCAGACTGTGGGTCCTGGAGGAGAGAGGGTTTGTTGTACTCACCCCCTTAAATTACAGAAGAAACGTGCCTTACTTTCACAGTAAGAAAGCTGAAAGATGAAGTATTACAAGCCATACAGGAAGGTGAGAGGATGAGAAACAAGGTTACCAGAGGGTGGTATGAACCAGTAGACTGCAGGACCAGACTCGGCTCAGGTCTTGGGTTCCTGGTAATATGATCAGACATAAAATCAAGTTTATTTTTTGCCTGTCACCCAGTAACCTTGAGATGTCTCAGCTGTAGGACCTGGAGGAATGATTCAATCAGTGCTTCTTCCCATGTGATTTTCCATGTACTTCTGTGTACCTATACTCATACCTCCCACAGTGGTAAAGAGCAGCTGACTCCTCTATCTCCTTTTCTTGTTCTTAAAACCAGCTCCTGCAACCTTCCCAATACAAATGTCATACATGGGGTTTTTCTCCCTCTGCAGAAGCATCTCTGAATTTATACACCCACTCCACTCCTCCATGAGCAAATTCCTTCAGGGTCACGTGACTTGCCTGCTAAACTCAACATTTTCATAACTGGAAATGTTTTCTAAGTCTTAAGACTTATTCCTTGTACTTATATCCACTCCACCTCCCAGGTTCCTGGCAGCTATTGATGCTCTAGAGGGCCCCTATATGACACACCAGTACCACAGATGACATGCTGGGCACCTCTTCTTGTCTCCTTCCCCTCCACCTTGCATACACACTTCCACATCATCAGTTCTCAGGGTTCCTCGAGTCACTTTTGGATGCAAATTGTCTCATAGTTTTTATCTTTCCCAATTCACCCACATATTTGCTTTAATTTTACCATACAGTACAATAAAACAAATAAAAGTGTGAAATCAACTTCCTCCTATTAAATAACCTCTGTGGTGGTATTCTTGGAATGAAATGTAACTCATCTCCAAACCATCTGGTGTCACACCATGCATGGGACACAGCTTATTTTTAGGCATTAGACCTGAATGAGGCATGATTTAGGCCACTGAGACTGGTACCTTTCTCTGAAGTGGTAAAATCCCAAATCAGCACTCACAGAAGATCAATGTCCATCCTCTGTGTCTTAGCTTGAAGCAGCCACAGTCATGCTCACAAGATGAGGAAGGCCAAGCTCACTTCTCCCATTCAAGCATCCTAAAGAGCAGACTAAATTCTCCCTTGCATTCATTCACTCAGGCTCCAATTGCATCAGTGAATGCTCAGAGAAAAGTGAGGCTGGAGTATGCCTGGCTTCCTGTGGCCAGGAGACTCTCAAGGCATGGGGTTCCTGGCTTTGAACTCTATCAAACTAAGAGAAGCATTGAAACACTGCTTTCCTTTTTTTTTTTTTTTTTGGAGGGGGAAATGTTCACACTACTGTCCTGGTAGGAAAGAGGCACTGCACTACAACTGCCTTGCTGGCTTGCTTTAAACATGAAGCAGTGATTTCCACTGTACATTTCCACAAGCAGGTACCTTTCTTGAGGAGACGATGCAGGGTCTGAAGCTTAGGAAGGTAGAGGGCCGTCCTCGTCCTGAGTCAGGTACCCAAGCTGACTCAGGGATGAGTTTCTTGACAAAGCTTCACAACACCTAAACTCCACCCCATACATTGCATCAGAAGCCCACCTTGATCTTCTGGGTTTCATTCTGGGGCCAGTGTATAAAGCAAAACACCAAGCTATGCACCTCACCTAAATCATGTCTGCATATAACTCTGAGCTTACCGAGAGGGAAATGAGATGCATTAGCAGGGGTAGACCCTCAGACTGTTTCATCTTTTCCTGAATAATTTGTGTTAATGAAATAATGGGATTTCTACCATATGGCATTAACATCACACCTTTCTTAAGTACTGAGAAGGCGTCTGAGGAAGTCATAAGGAAAGGGTTAATGACACTACAGTCTACAAAGAAAAAGAAGAAGAAGGTTGCGTTCTGTAGAGGTAATGATCCAGCAGAGGCTGAAACATCCACTGTCATTTTCTGCTTCAAGCTTCCTAGAAAGGTTGATTATAACCAGATGTTGAACACAATTGAAATATGTAACAAGAGGATTGGAGCTGTGGAGCGGAATAAGGAAGAAAAGAGCTTAAAGAATATTTAGATTAGTGAGATGTGTCCCAGCATGCAGAACCAGACAAAATTCATCTGCAATGGCTTAAGGACCAATCCAAAGTGATTTCCGAGCTATTTGCAGTTGCTTTTGAGTAGCTGGGGAATAAGAGAGAAATAACAGGGTAACACTTAGTACCTGCCTTGCAAGGAAAGCCAGGGAATTTAAATCAATCTGCCTAACTTTAATTTTTTTAAAGATTGTTGGAACCAGTTATGAAACCCTCAGTTTATAATCAACCACAGGTTAGTCATTTGATATGAAACACACTGCAAGGATTTGGCAAGAGTAAACTATGACAATTTGTTTAATTTTTCCCTCTTTGGTCTAGTGGGTAAGGGAAACGGACTTAATTCTAAGAAGAGTTTGGACGCTTTCCTATGGAACATCCTCAGGTGTGCACCAGGGAAACATAGTCTAGATTTCACTGTGAGAACAGAGTCCAGCTACCTGATAAACTGGAAGAGTAAAAGATGGATCAAAGCATTACATGACCCTGTGCTCAGCCTGTGCCTGACCAGTGCATGAAAGAGTGATGGATGGGGAAGGAAGTGCAGTTACAAGATATCTGAATAAAGCAGGGTCTTAGAACTTGCAAGACCTTTGGAAAGTAGGCTCATAGTTCAAAATGATCTTGATGACTAAGAAAAGTGCTCTGAAATGCTCAAGATGAAATTAAGCAAGCAGAAGAGCACAGTACTGCAAGCAGAAAAGGGAAATCAGTGCAGAACTACACAGAGATCCACAAAGAAGGTTCAAGGGAAATAGTAACAACAAACCGGGTATGAAAGGATGTTGTGTGGCTATCGCAAAACAAGCAAACAAATAAACAAACAAACAGGGTTTAAACTACCTATAAAAATGCTTAAGCTGGAAATAAGAAGCATATCAGAGGATGAAATTCTGAAACAGTTCCTGGCAGGGACTTACTAGAGGTAGTTACAGGAGCACAGGCCCAGGCTGGCTGACCCTAGGAGCTTCCTTGCTAATGTCTTTTATTTGCTTCTCTGCAAGACACAGTGGGGTTATGCTGCTCTTCTAAGGTTTTCTCTGGAGCTGCTGTTTTCAGCCTTGGAAACCCCACTTTGTGGAAGACAGAGGAGATGGGAAAGACCCAGGACACAGCAACATGAATGAGAAGAAGTTAGGAAAATACATGAGTGTGAGGAGAGGCTTTGTTAATTCACAATAGAGAAGAGTAGGGAGCAGGCTGGGTAAATGGGACAGCAATCTTACAGTTTCACAGGATAGACACAGAGCAGGCAGTTCTCCATATCCCACACTGGAGAGCCTCATCTGAAGCAAACAAGATAGAAAATAGGAGAAAATCATAGAATTCAACTTTCAGAATAAAAGGATAGCTAAACATTCAGATGAGCTCCTTTGAGTGTAAGGTCCCGCTGAGCGGAAGACTCCGTATGTCCACTAGCCACATGGCTGTCAAGGGTGGCTGGGGTAGCTCCTCTAGCAGGAAGGTCATGCAATTCCTAATCCACCCTGAAATCATGGACAGGTTCAATGGTCTTTGAGAGATCCCTTCAGCCTGATGCTTCTGTGATTCAGTCTTGTTAAAATCAGGATCAAGTTGTGTGGTATGTACCTGAAGCCATGACAGTGCCAACAGGAGAGCTCTCAGTGAACTTGGAGTGAATCTTTCACCTTCCTCTGATCCTCACAGCTGCATTGGGTAGTATTTTCTCAAAATTTGCTCGTGCACCAGAGGTGCACAGGCAGTAAATATGCTCTCAGTCCTCAGTTGCAATAACATCGTAGTCCTTACACTATTTTCTTGCAGACATAGTTTGAAGAATTATTGTATTAGAAATAATTTTCAGAGCCATATCAACCTTAGTACTACCCAGTACCCCAGGGTATCTTTTTAGTTTGTAGTCCTGAGACAAATTATTCTGGAAGGGCAATAATTGACAGGGAATTGAGTGGGGAAAAAGGTGATGGGTGCAAGAAAGAGGCCACAGCGTGTGTGCCCAAGGTCAGAGCACTCTGACACTGCCCCCGACAAATTCCCACAGAGAGGCTAAAACCTGGGGGGAGGACGAGGTACCCAGGATTTAACAGTAAATTACTGTTAGGGGAAAACAATTCTTTTACTGTTTGCAAGACTAATATCACAGTGGGTGTTAACACCAGACTTCAGAGAGTAATGATCTCTATTCACTCTCCTAATAAATAATTTTCTTCAATTAGCCTACCCTGTGAAACAGCTCTGACTTGTTGGGTCCTTTGAATGGGCTGATGAATGTTCTCCCAGCTTAATGACTGAGCATAACCTTGCTGCTCCTTTAACCAGTTGTTCATCACTGACAGCTTTTCCCCCTCCAGGAGGTTGTTTATCTGACAATCAGGGGCACTACTACTGAAGAATTTCTAAAACGATTATTCTGCTAATTATTCAGAGGTCATTAATTGGAAGCTGAAGCAGGCACCAGCTCTCCACTTCGAGCTCCTTGGTACTACAAGAATGTTCCTGTTACACAAAGCGCATATTTTTTTCTTCTGTAACACTTAATCTTCTAGCAGCCTTTGAAGGAAGTTTTCAGCTCCAGCAGATGTGCTTTGTTTGTAAGATATGGGAGTTTTCACCCTTTTAATCAAGGGTATATTCAAGAAGTACAGCAAGCTGAAGACACTTCTCCTACCTTTTCCTATGGCAGGATGTGTCATGAGAGGGAAAAAGGGAAAGCAGCTTCCCAGTAACTCCCCAGGCAATCCCAAATGGGCACCAGCAGCATCCACAGGCAGACACTGCAACTACCACTCAAATACAGGCAAGTTTTGCCTTAAAAATGTCTATTTTTTCTTCTTCCCTTGATATCTCCTGGGTCTGTAGAAATACGCACAAATTAGAAGTCACCTGTTGATTGGGTTAAGGGTTTTAAAAGGAATCATGGCCTCTGAACATGCCCCTCCACTTGTGCTCTCACTCAGAGCTCACCTCTTCACAGAGAACAGGGCAAACTCCCTGCAGTGCAGGGTCCTTCTGGAGCCACTCTGCTTTCCTCACTGGTTTTGTTTTGCCCAGGTGTACAGAGCTGCATTGCAAGCAGCTGCAAAAATATTGTTAAAGAGTTGATGAGGAAAGGATGAAGCAAGACCCTGAAGGAGGTGCGTGCAGCTATGACAGAAGGTGACTTGTTGCATTTTTAGTGTCTAGGCACAGCAGCCTGGAGAAAGTCCAACTGAAGTCCATCTGTCTTACGTGAGTGCCCCTTCACCACACATGGGTGTTCTGCTTAACAGGATGGGAATCAACAAGTGGAGAGTCCTCAGGAAGAGATCTTCAGAAAGACAGAAAGATCCAGACATCTACATGGAAGGAGTGAAGTCTCCTTCAAACAAGGGATTTAGCCCTGTAGTGCTTTTGCTTAATACAGCTATTGGCTAATTTTATCCTTTGCTGAATTTACAAAGCAACTCAAAAGCTAAATCCCTTTGGTTAAAAAGCAATCCATCCTTTCCTCCTTATTTTGATACGTAAATGACTTCAAATACATATTGCTGGATAAACTCAAATACATAATGCTGACTAAAGGAAACCTATGTTTACTTAATAAGGGAAGTAGTTGGTTACAAGAAACCAATTATGAAAGAGACAAGGACTCTCGGTAATAAATGCAGGACTACAGCAGACACTGTGGGTTTCCTGATGCTGTGAGCTGTCTAACCAAGGAAATACTGGTTTAGATGTGCCAACAGGGGCTCCCCTGGTGTCTGCGGACTGGTTGTCCCCAGACTGACTCTGGCAGCTCTGGTTGGAAGCACTGTGAAGAATTCAGTTTGCTGTGGGGTTATACTGACAAAAGCTGCATGTCCAGCTTCACCTACTGGACACACATCAGGTGAAAACCAGAAAGTTTTACTCCAGCAGAGGTTTCACTTCAAGACTGAAAACACAGTTCCCACAAAGGACAACTTTATAAAACTCATTTGGGAAGACCCCCAGCACCCAGGTGTCACCCAGCTCATTTCTGAGTCTCCTTTGGCTGCAGGAACCCAGGGGTCACATGGGGGTCAGTGCCTGCAGAGGGCTGGCTCTTGCAGCGCACTTATGCTGCACAGGCTCGTGCAGTGGCAGCTGCTCTAGAAGCATTTGAACTGCTCACATTGTCACTGACAAAGACTCTGGAGTCAAAAGTGTGTGGCTGGGATGTTAGAGGGGACCAGAAAAAGACAAGTTTTTTAACTCTGATGCTCAAAGACCAATTTGTTCACTCAAAATGTGCTTTAAGGAGCAAGTCCCTACTGGAGAGGCACCAGGCAAGGTGCGTGACAGTTGTCCTTATCAACATATCTCTTGCTGTCTGGTCTGAGCCTGACAAGATCCACTGCTCTTTAAATCTCTCTCTTTGTCACTAATTCAATTTCCAGCCCTGTAATTGCTAAATACCACTTCATGCACATATTTATTTGCTCCTCAGTTACTATCAGGCCAACAACCATTAGTTACCCAAATGCCATTTGCCCAGTCTCTGGACTGTGGCCTTGCAAATTCATCAATTTTTGCAATTAAAGAATGTAAATTAAAAAATACTCAACCTCAATAATAGAAAAAAGCAAGTTATGGCTCCCCGAGGGCTCTCAGTGTTCTCTGGCTTAGGCACTTGTGAATCCCGTGTTTGCTAATGGAAGACAAGAGGCAGGACTGCAAACATACTGCCTCTGACACAGGAGAATGGCTTCACCACAAGAGCAGGTGTTGCGTGGCAAAAGCCAGACCTGCCAGAGGCCAAGCATTTGGGGAAGCGTAGGATCAACTTTGCGTTTTCTAGATGCTTCTACTGATGTTACTGTTTGTAACACTAAGAGAGGATTTGGAAAATAACCATTTAAAAAAAGCCTGGAGAACATATCCAAAGAACTCCAGTTCTGGAGCCCCCGGCACAAAAAGGACATGGACCTGTTGGAGGGTGTCCAGAGGAGAGCTACGAAAATGGTCAGGGGGCTGGAGCATCTCTCACATGAAGACAGGCTGAGAGAGTTGGGGCTGTTCAGCCTGGAGAAGAGAAGGCTCTTGAGGGACCTTATAGCAACCTTCCAGTACCTGAAAGGAGAAGGCAGGAGGAGATCTGTTCTCAAGGGTCTATAGCAACAGGACAAGGGGGAATGGTTTTAAGCTAGAAAAGGGTAGATTTAGGCTGGACATTAGGAAGAAGTTCTTTAATATGAGGGTGGTTGATCAGTGGAATAGGTTGCTCAGAGAGGTGGTGGAGGTCCCATCCCTGGAGTCATTCAAGGTCAGGCTTGATAGGGCCCTGAGCAACCTGACCTAGTTAGAAATGTCCCTGCCTATTGTAGAGGGTTTGAACTAGATGGCCTTTAGAGGTGCCTTCCAACCCAATACATTCTATGATTCTGTGAAAGAAGACAAAGAGCAGCATGTCAAGGAGTAAAAGGTTTCTATTGAATTTGTGTATCAGCTGTTTATTAATGATAGCTGTGCAGAGGGACATGGTCCTAGTTCCTAAGCACACAGAAATTCCCTCTGCCCCTTATTCTCTGTATAAGTGAGATATGAGATCATACCACAAGAACAAATTAATGCCCACAGCCTCAAGGACTACTGTTCTCACCATTGAGCACCACTGCTTTTTCAGCACCTTCACTGCTGACACTGACTTTATTGATCCCTTCTGTAGGGCAGTAAGGAAGGTTGATCCCTCCCTCTGCACAGCAAAACCCCTTCATTCACTTGGAGGGCCTGGTTACAAAGACATTATGGAGACTGGCTGCAGACAGATTCTTGACACTGTGACTCACAGCCTGGAAAGAAATATGTGATGGGGGAGCAGTTCTGGTTGGTCCCTCAAACAACAGGCTAGGGGTTGGCCATGTCCCCCCAAATCATGGGAAGAGTGGGCTGGAGCCACTGGTGAAGTGCTGGGCACAGGATGTCTTCACTAGGAAAAGCTGGAGCTGTTTTAGGCACCCAGGAAATGCACAGACTGGCCACTAGAGTCTCAGAGTTAATTTGGAAGAGCCTTTCCAGTGTCCCACAGGTGAGCCAGGCGAGATCCCTGAGCACAGACTGGGACCTACAAGGGACTTTCTTCTTGCTGCTGTCTAGGTGAAAGGGGATGCTGACAGTCCCTGGAGACCCACCAACCACTCTGGTTTGGATACTGCCACAGTCTTGTCTTGTGGCAGCATCTGCCAACAGCTCCCACTGCATTTTATTCAGACACCTTTCCCCTTCCACAGACGATGCCCTTCTGGACAGGAGGATGTTGAGATCCTGAGACTCCCAGGAGATGTTTTTGTACCAATAGCTAAGTATGATCTGCAGTGGGAATTCCCACTCGTTGAGCAAATTGCACTGTACCCTGGACACCGGTGCCCCAGGAAGCCCTGCCTGGCACTGCAGCCCAGCTTTGGGCTTGCTGGGGAAATCCTAAGAGCTGGACCCCTGCAGCACTGTGCACCACAATGATACCATGGAGGTAACCAGTGCAGGCAGCAGTTCCAGCAGGGGTGGTCATCATGGGCACCCAGTGAGAGCAGAGATAACAGAGGGACCATCAGCCTTGGTGTCTCCTTTTTTCTCCCCACCCTTCACAGAATCTAGCTGTGATGAGAAGCACCTCCAGTTCCTCACCTTTTTCAAAGCAGCAGTGATAATGTGAAGCAGCACTACCATGCCAGTAAAGCATCCTCTTGCTCTTCCTCCAGCCAAACAAGATTTACACTTGCTTTGCAGCATCTGTCTCCAAACTTCCTGGGCCATTGCTCTGCTGGAGGAGGGGCTTGGGCTTCTCAGCACCCTTTGGCTCTTGCAGATGGGCTCTCAGAGCATGTGTGCTCAGTTCATCACTTCAGGGTTCACTCTTGCCCCAAGCAGCTAATTAGCAATTCTGTAGCAGCAAAACGGTGCTGCTGTATAAGCCAGGTTTAGGTGGTGATCCCTTTAAACAGGAATGATCTCTGTCAGAACAGCTTTCTTAAATCCTGAGATAGATGCTGCTACTTGCACTAAATTGTTTTTCTGTGTATTAGCTATTTAATGCCATTAGCATTATATGCACTCCCATTTACAGAGGAAGTGTTTATCTATGTGGTTTCACCAAAAAGTGGGTTTGATTAATTAAAAAAGGAGGACGGATGGGATTTCTGTGAGGATTTGAATTTAAATGCACTAGCAGATGCTTCCTGATCCTCCTAGCAGAGTACATCACTTTTAATAAACTCAGAACAGATGGCTGACTGTGGTGTCAAAGACGATATGTATCAAAGTGCTCTGCGCTCCCCTCTCAGCCAACTCTTGGCCTCAAGCCTCAAAATCTAGAGGGGTGAATCCTCACCTGCAGCCCTCTGGCAAAGCTCCCTTCACCTCAGGGATGTTGTGCTTACTCATTGCAGCTGAGGAGCCCTCTCAGGGGTGCACAGGTTTTCTGCTTCACGAGTCCTGGGGAAATGTGATAGAGCTGCTTGCTGGAATGCAGAGCCTGTAGTTAGAAGGCTGCACAAGAAGCAGCAAGAGATAAAGTGCAGCTAGTTAAAAGTTTAGGTGTTCTCCTTCTTCCTCCTCCATGGGAGCTGGGTCCTGCTGATTGTAAGCAGGAAAAACTCCTCTTAGCTCAAAAAGGTGTTGGCTTAAGCCAAGCCTGCGGGACTGAAGTGAACTTTCCCCGAAATATGTGGTGTACCAAAATTGCCACTAGAACTGTTCATGAGTCTGCCTTATCTCTTGACCAAAAGACAGGATGAGGAATCCACTTAAAATAGGAAAATTATAGAAAATGGATGAATAATGCTTTTTTGGGTTTTTCATTCCTAGGTCCCAGAGCCCTCTCCAAAGACACAAGATGTATCACTGAGATTTTGTCTAAGTAATAAACTGAGGCACAGACCAGTTAAATGTGTCGAAGTGGTCACATGGGAAGGAAATAGCAAAGCTGAGCATAGAAACCAGGTCCCCAAGCCTTTATCATGGGCTGAAATGCTTTCCTAATTTAAACATGTCCATTACCTGACTCATTACCAGCTAAGTTAGTGTTGGTTTGATCCAAATTATGCAAAGAGCTGCTTGACTCCTTCGTATCTCTTTGGTACCCAATGCTGCTGCTGGCCTGGCTGCTGGCAGTAATTGTAGGAGCGGCTGGCTGGCAGGTGAACAGCAGCAATGTCTATGTGACTACTGGAAAGGAAAAAAGAGCTGTATGATTCATTAGAAAATAGAAGGCAATTTTCTGACAATGGGGGGATGAGTTAAGTAGGTCTTTTCCTGGACTGTAACTAGGAAGAGAGAATATTTGCCTTGAGGGACTGTGCAGCTCAGGTGCTGCTAGCAGCTATTGCAAAGGCCATAGAGTAAATTAGGTTAACAGACTGACTTAGAGGTATCTTTACCATCTACAGCCCAAGCAATGTAACCAGAGGCAAATGAAGCCCTAATTCCATTAAATGAATTATGTCTCATGAACAGTGCTGGAGATAGGGAACATCTGCATTCTAGTGAGCAAAACTTCCAATGTGAAATCCTCATGAAGATAAGGGCTGGCACTAGGAAGCTGTGCTCTGTGTTCATGGTAAGAAGTCTGGTCTTGGTGCAGTCTAGCAGGAAGACATAGGGAGATTAAATACTACACAGAAAACAAAGATTTGTGCTGACAGTGCTGTTGAAACATCCCCTTTCTAGCCAAAGCACAATGAAGAAAGATGTGGGTATTCAGCTGAAGGGAAGGCAGGCTGGCAGTGGAGTCCAGGGGAGCCCCCTGGAGAGGATGATAAATCTGGATCTCAAAAATTCCTGATCTGGGTCTCTGTTTACGCTGCAGACCTCCTACAAAGGCTTGGGTGAGCCACGCTGGGTCTTTGCACCCACCCTTTTGTAGGTTAGAGAGGTTAGCTATAGCAGGCAAGCATGTAAAACTGAGCATCCCAAGTTGCACGTTAAAGCAGATGAAATTTGTGAAATTTGGTGATTATGATGTGGGGACATAGGGTTTAGGCTAAGTGCAGGATGCAGTTAAGCCCTTCAGAATGAAAATCAAATAAAATCAAAGCACAGGGTCAGGAGTTTTAAAGAAAAGTGGATGTCAGGTAGGATATTCTGAAGATGAGAAAAGAAAACATAGATGTTTCAATGAGAGACAGAGAGGTTTGGATGGTCTTGCCCAGCATCTCAGCATGTGTGGGGGACATGGCCCTTAGCCAGCACAATCCCTGGGTGTTGCACAACCTCTCGTAGCACAGAGGCTAACCATCAGCCAGTCCTTCCTATCGCCCACTTCAAAAGACATCTGTAAAACTCTGTGCCCTTTCATTTCTTGTTCAAAATTAAAATATTATTGTATATTGGAGGCATGAAATTAAGATAACTGCAGTGTGGTTGATACTGGGGGTGATTAAAAATACTTCATAAAACTTAGTCTCTGCCAGTAAAATGGAGGCTTTGCTGCTGGATGAATGCCTGTCTTGGGAAGTTCTTTATTTTAAGCATCCGTTTATCACTGTAGCAGGGACCATTGGCTGCAACCATCCAGTGACTGCAGAATGAACTTTCCCATGAGTACAAACTCATCATTCAGCTCTAATGATCCCAAGAAATGTTTCAAACTAATCCATACAAGAAAAACAGCAGCATCATCCTGGGGTATTAACAGGAATAGGAACACCATGCAAGGTCCTTGGAGCATCTCCGTATCTCCTTGAAGAAGCACCTAATATGTATCTAAGGGTTTCAAAGCAAAGCCTGTTTCTGCTGAAACAAAGGGCCTGTTTCTGGGTCATTCCAAAGTCCATATGAATCCTATTTAAATAAGGAGTGGCTGTGAGAATTATGGTTAGGTTAAACAAGGAGGTTAAATAGGACATCAAGCTTCTCCTGATGATCTTGTCAATACTAGTAAATGTGTTCCAAGGTCATTTCTGGTGGTAGGAGGCAACTTCTAATATGGAAGATGAAAATTAAAATATCAATACCCCTCAAAAATGGGAAAGCACCTTCTTTTGGTGAATGGGGCCACAGGGTGAGTGCCAGCCTCTGGGCTGGGTAAACAGAGCAGCTGGCATAGCTGAGACAAGACTCCCACACGCTTTTACTCACTGCCACTATTGCCTCCTTCTGTGGTGGTTTTATTTTACCCCTGAGGGTCTGACTTCTCTAATTAGCTTTTTTTGTTACATAGGAGTGATACATAAAGATTTCCTTTTCTCATCTCTGGCTAAATAGAGGATAACAGCTTCATTAGACAATTGAGTGCTCTTCCAATCAAACAGCAATATGTTGTCCCCTGAGAGCTTTCTTTAACCACAGAATACAAGCAGCTGCTCTAATTGTATTGTGCTTGAGGCCCACTGCAAGGGCAACCAGGGCCACTGTTTTTCCTGCTAGCATCCTAGGAGCAGAGCAGGGGGAAGATCTGCACTTGGTTCCCCTGTTATAGTGTGGATTTCCAACAGACCCCTCTGCTTACCTACCTCTTACAATTAACAAAGCTGTTCTCAAAATATGAAAAATCCATTTATTTGCCTAAGTCAAGGAATAAACCCCAGAAGACTGATGCCTTGAAGCACTTAGATGTAAAATTTTTAAATAAAATAAAATAAAACTAAGTGCTTGCAATACCCTGGAGTGTGTGAACAGAGGTAGGAAGGTCAGAGCTGAACACCAGATTCCTGTAGCTATTGTGCAGGGAGTACCTACTGTTTATAAAGGGTCAACAAATCAGCAATAGATGCAATAAGCATGTTAAAAACAAGAGTAGCCTGTGATCCAGATGGCTATAAACATACCAGTTGATGGTATTAGAGATGATCTTCAGCACGATTATAAATAAAGTTGATCAAAATATGGATTTGTCTGGACAATCAGGAGACTTTCTAGAGCCTTTTGCTCTTCAAGTGTTTTCATATTATTGCAGGTCTACAAAAATCTGCAGCTGAGCAAAGCAAACCTCATCAGTCTGAGTCTTTCTAATGATCTGAGCATGTTCGGGTTCAGGCTTTTAATGAACAATTTATTTAGAAATGCAAATAACGATTTTACTCCTTACACTTCCAGTTTCTCACTATGTGAGATCTATGTCAAGTAAAGCAGCTGTCAACAGCTGCAAAGTTCCCTTCAGTACGGAAAATCACGTACTCACTGCAGCTTTAAATACAAAGTGAATGTAGTTCCCATTTATTTTCTCTGCCTGGGGGAAACCTTTCAATTCTGCTCCCCTGAGGTTACACATGACAGCAATTGCCTCTTACATGGCACAAAACACGTACAAGGATTTCACTGTGTTTGTGGTTATCTAGCTGACTCCATGAAACAAAAAGCTGTTGAGAGCCAGCAGACATTGTTTCAGTAAAAAGCCTAAAAAACAGAGACAGAAGCATAGGCAGGCATTACTTCCTTTTTTTCTTTTTTTAATTACCTGTAAAGTAGAAAGTGTAGTTTGTCCTGAAACATCTCCACAGTTAGTGGCAGAGGCTGAGTCTGAACTCAGCAGAGAACAGAGAGGGGATCTCTGCAAAGTCAGGGGTAGAAGCCCAAACTCTTCCTTCCACGCAGAGCAAACCAAGGGGCAGAGAACTTTCTTGGGATCTCCCAGCTCTTTTTTGGGCTCATCCTGCAATGCAGAGGAACCTGTCCAGACCATTTTGTTTGCAGAGCATGTGGATGAGTTGGGCACAGCAGAGGCTCTGCTGCATTTGAAAGTGCCCCGGGCTGCTGTCCCTTGCTCTGTGGAAGGTAATTGCTTCTCCCTAAGGACAGGCACTGCGGGTCCTGTTCTCCTGAGAAGAAAAAGCACTGGTCACAAAAGAAACCTGAGCTCCTTCGGGGTGAGGAAAAGCCAAGTAACAGTAATTTAAGATTCTGTGGCTGTTCCTCAAGCTGCTCTGTGCTGATGCTCTCAGGAAATTTAATACCTGAAAGGCTACCTCCTCCTATTCTCTGCTTAGTATAGAAGGAAAAGGTTTGCTTTGCCTGTAAAGAGAACATTCATTAACTGGCACTAACATGCAATTTGGTGTTCAAAAACTGCCTTATCAACAGAACATCTGAGGTAAAAGCCATCTGCACTGCAAAGGCTGCCCACAGCTCTGCTTGGGCTTTGCGCAGAATAGCCTGACCCAAACCACGGTGAACGGATGGAGGGAAGGGACCAAGGTGGCAACTAGGACCAATGAAGCCACAATAGGAGTCTTTTTCCTTGCCTCATCCAGACTGAGTCAGATTGCCTAACACAGGCTGAGACCATTCTCTGCTACTGACTTATTGCTGGAGCATGTCTAAGACCTCCAGACATCCTTCTGATCCTCTCCATGATGTCTTTTATCATCATCATGAAGGATACTGACTCCTGAGACATCTGTGTGTGGTCATCGGTAAAATGAAAAATAGGTATTTCAGGTATCCCCAGAAACTCTCTAGGACTCTAGGTGGAGACTAAAAATGTCCTAGTGATAGCAGGATACATCTGGATCTCTTTGCACTATGCTGTAGATAATTATATGCTATAGGTAATTAGGCAGTGGGACTCACAGGCTAGTAGCCAGGTATAAAAGAGTCATATAAGAATCAGATGATTGGGACTGTTGCTCTTGGAAAGGAGGTGAGTAAGGGAGAAATTTAAATATCCATTAAAGCCTCACTGGGCTAGGGAAGAGGGAAGAACTTTCATTTTTCCCAGCTTTTAGAATCAGGATAAGAGGCAATTTAAAAGCAGCACATGAAACACCTTTTCAGTGTTTAAGTGAGCTATGGTACTTAATGCGGTAAGAAGTCCTCAGGCTAAGAAGGTACCAAGTTTGAGGAGAGACTCTTTCAGAGGGACGAGCAAACTGGTTACTTCTAATTAGCACTAATACATTGTGGAGCACTGTTAAACATCGGGGTGATGCCCAGTTTTTGGGAGGCTTGGAAGCTGGGATTCAGCCTGGCACAAGGGCAGGGGGACGCCCTGTCCCCACCCCAAGCCCTTTCTCTGTGGGAGGCCCCGGGTTCTCTGTATGAATCCTGGCTCTCTGCTCCAACCCGGAATGCCAATTGCTGCATCCTTATGCTTTTTATGTCCGGCTAAGTGGTTCCAGTTGTGTATAATTGCCACTGTTTGGAGAACAATATTCTTGGGGCACAGCAGTGCCTGGCTTTTGTGGCTGGTACTTTTGGGGTCAGAGAGGTGTAGGGAGAAAAATGCTTAGATCCTCACTCCTTTCATTCATCCTTCAGCAACAGTGGCAGGGAAGCAGGCTGTGTTCAGTATTCTTCTCATCTCTTCAAGTGCATTATTTCCAATGTGAGCCAAGAAGATCAAACAAAGCATCTAGTATGGAAATTGCTTATGTGTTTCACAAGCCTAAATCCTGCCATTAGAAAAAAAAAAAGATGTTATTTTAATTGTTGTGGGTTTTTTTTTTAATTAGGGATTTTGTCACTTCATCTCCATGATTTGGGAAAGTTAGCACAAGTGCATCTAACTTACACCTTAGAAAAGACTCCTACCATGCTCATAGCATTTGATCAGTATATGAATTCCGGCCATATGGGCATCCCAGGACATGGATGTACCCCTGTGCCTCCCTTGGTGTTCTCTGAGCAACTGGCCTGGAGTGAATGGACAGCTTGGGACACTTCAGGAATGGAGAAGCAGGTGTTTAAAGGCAGAAGATGAATAATAAGATTAATCTCTACAAAATATATGAGGCAGTTATTTAATGTACAGAATCTGGGATGATGCTGATGCTGACTGGGGGTCCATGTGTTAGCCATGAGCTGCTGGCAGTGTGGAGGTAGCCTGGTGATCTTATGGACCCCCAGAAGAGGAGTGCAGGTCCAAAGACCTGCGTCACTCTTGTCATTATTTTTTTTCTTAACTCTCATGAATCCTCCTAGTGCCTGCAGGGCAATAAACAGGGGCTATCTGTCTCTAACTTTGGAGGTAAGTAAACAATATTAATGATGTTTCCATGAACTTGTTTTAGACCATTCTAGAACTTTGAGAATTGTTTTGTCTTACTAAATACGTATGTTAGCATGACATAGACTTTGTTGTCACAAGACAAATAAAACCACAGCCATGGGAACAATTAGTAATTTCCTGAGGAGGTTGTCTGAGATCAGTTGGCCTGGGGAGAACCTCCATCTTTTCTTACCGGTTTAGTAGGGCTTACAGGAATCAGCAACAGTTTTCTGTAATTGTTAAGTAAACTGACCAGGGCATCAGAGGGGTATGACATTTTCCAGATTGGTGTTTGAGTAACATTTTAAAAATTATATTGAGATCCAAGCTATTTGTAAGGGTGTCCAGATGGTATTCTGTGAGTGCTACAGAGGAGTCTCTTCTCCAAAAAGAGAACATACTCCATCTGCCCCAGTGAGAACTGTGCATGCCAAGCAAGGATGAAAAGTGGATAGGCAGAGCAGTAGCTACTATCAGGATCAAGCTCAATGCTGGGCATTTTTATGGGGTGTAAGTAAACCTTTGAATAGAAAAATCAATTAAATTCAGGTTAGTGCAAGCACAGTCTAGACTGAGAAAATTAAAGCAAGTCAACCTCATTTTGCCTCTGACCTGAAAAACAAGAGGACTGCCTTTTAACAGCATAGATTGATATTCACAACAGCAATCTGAGCTTTGAAGCTCATTTCTATTTACAGGCAGACAAGGAAGGCTTGTATGAGGGAACTGAGAGGCGAGCATGATGGACTGATGTGGGAATGGAGAAAAGGTGTGACATGGGGGTTTTAATAGACTTTGCTACTAATTTGACAGTGAGCTTACATTCAGATTTTTCAGTCTAATAGTTATCAATTGATTTCATATGCAAGAAGGTTGTTGTTGCCTATTTTTTGCTTAGTGGTCTTTTCAGTTGGGGTTTGGGTAATAGCTGTGTCTTGGCTTCAACTCTTTTTGGTACCTTCATGTAAATGACACTTTTTCTCTTGCTGTGCCTCAGTTCCCAGATCTGTAAAATCACAGTGGTCTGAAATGCAGTGTCACTGTTTCCAGGCACAGGAGAGAGGTGAATTCTTAACCAGTTTCAGCCAAGAAATTGGAGAACAAAGCTCCCACAGTAGCTCAGAGACATACCCCAGATCCTTTGGGTTAATCTCCTGAATTCTAAAATTAAAAATAGACTCATTGTTATGATTTGAACCTGACCGGCGGCAAATCACTCACCCTTGCCCTGCTCAGGGGAGAGAATTAGAGGGGTAAAGGCAAGGAGGCTCTTAGGTTGAGATAAAAACAATTTAGTATTTGAAATAAAATTAAAATAATAATTATAATAATAATAGCAAATGCAATTGCTCATCACCCGCTGAACCATGCCCAGCCCCTTACTGGCTAGCAATCCTAGAGGAGAGAATATCCCAAAACCACAATCCTGGAAGAGAGAGCACCCAACTTCCTGGCCAGTCCTCATCTATACACTGAGCATGATATTGTATGATATGGAATATTCCATTGGCCAGCTTGGGTACATTGCTCTGGCTATGCTCCCTCCCAAGTTCTTGTGCACCTGCACACTAGCAAGACATAGCCAGTTGAAAAGTCCTTGATTTCTTAGAAAGAACTAAAAGAATTTGTATATTACCAACATTCTTCTCATACTGAATCAAAAAAATAGCACCATTCTAGCTACAAGGAAGAAAAATTATCTCTATCCCAGTCAAAACCAGGATACTTTTATGTGTTGATTGAGAACAGCACTTAAGCCACATGATCATTTGAACAAATGATCCTATGCATAGGTAGATGTGCATATATCAATATGGATTTCAGGCTCACCCTCTTATTCACTCAGCTCAGAACATGGTTAATGCAACAGTGCTGGGTGTCTACTTCCATCCCTCCAGACATTGCCATCTTCTCAAATCACTTTTCAGGCTAGGAAGGCAAATATCCTTTTCCCATCCCAATAACTCATCTCTTTATCCATCTGCATGTTATGTTAGTGACAACAGGCAGGTAATGGCATATGGCTCTCCATGTTCTCACCACACTTCATGTACTAGAAATTGTTCACCTATGAGGAAAAATGGAATTGCTCTCTACAGATATAAATGACTTCTTAATAAGACTGGAACTGGTCAGAAATGTCAATCTTCATCACTTTGCCACCTACTAAAGATCTACTCCTGTCTTCCATATACTAAAACACAAACTACTTCAGAGACTCACAAACCTCCTTCTTCCCTTGAAGTTGGCTTCTGGCATTGCCTTTCTCTGAGTGGCAGAATACATTTCCCTTTTTTATTTGATCACTTTTTAATGTAAATCTTTCCCTGACATGCTTTACTTTGACAGTTCCTAATATAGCTGAGCCTAACAAGACAAATTCTAATAGCAGAAGTACTGATTGCTACATTAACAGTTTCATATCTATTTTCCTGTAATAAGAAATAGAAAAAAATCATCATTTATCATATGCTACTAGAGTGGGAGAATGCATGCCATACCTGGAAAACACTTAGTTTCTCCTTTGCAATGAACTTAATGGATGCAAGACCACAGCCTGAGAAAGAGGAAAAAAACCCACAGTCATGGGCACTAACATATCCTGGTATGTTCCTCAAAAAGAGGCCCCGGGGAAGAAAAGGGTTTCATGTAAGAAACTGGATTAGAACTGAGATAATTTATTACCTTAATAAGATCAACATTTCTATGTAAAGATAAATAAATATTGACTAGATTAGATAAACAAAGCCTGAAAAGCAGATCAATCTGTTTCTCTCTTAGGAATACACAGGAATTAACGAGCTTAATAATGTTCTGTATTTCAGACTCAGAGACTAAAAAGCTCTCATGTATCCTGAAAGAGTAAAGGGCCATTATATATGAACCCCTCTTCTCCCCCAATAAAGAATTTGACAACACATATACAAAAAAAACCACAAAAACCCAACCCAACAACCAAAAAGAAAGGATATCTATTGTTCCTGGAGGAAACAGGTTCCCCATACAACAAGAACCGTCATGGGTGTTCATTTCATGGTCTTATAAACATTTAACCATCAATCAATGTCACCAACAAAGCACTGTTCAGAGAATCAATTCATTTCCAGCTTTTCTCTGCTATTAAATAGAAAATGCAACAGACAAGGGGAACTTTGATTTTATATGAATAGGCTTTTACAATCCAAACGTGTCTTCTGAAGCATGCATTTAAATCAGATAGATATTAGAGGACATTTGAAAGTACATTAGGGAGCACATTTCCACGTGCATATGGAAAGAGATGGTGGAAACCTGTAGTGCGTTCTGTACTCCCTGGTCTCATAGAAAAGCTCTCATCATCATTAAACAAATATGTTCTTTCTAGCTCCTTGGTTGCAGGACTCCCCAGTGAGCAGAGTAAGTTGGGGTAGGGAAGAAGGACAGTGCATTTTTCTGAATTTGGTTTTCTAGTATAAGTCCCTGGCTTTTGTGACCTCTGAAAGTGCTTGCGGGATAGCACAAAATAGCAGAGGTGCTATTCTTAAAGAAGTGTTGGAGTCACCTTCAAAAGAGAATCCAGCTTGCTAACATGACAGATGTTCCATCCAAAGAATAGACAGACATGTTTTCAAGAGCATAGAAATGGTCATGACTAAGAGAATGGTACAAATCGTTACTTCCCCTCTCTCCCTTGTCAATGGAAACAGTGACCAAGGAATCTTTGTTATTTCAACTTTGGAGCGTTTAGCAGTGAGTGTAGGGTAATGCTATATGTTGTTATTCAACATTGAGCAAAGGACAGCAACCTATTAAAATTTACTTGCAGAGTCACAACAGCTGAGCAACAGATCCATCAGCCTTTGCTATTTACCCCAAATTATATCCTACTACTTAAAAGTCTTTCATAAAATACCTGGGACTCACCATCTCCATTGGCAAACTTGCTTCATGGTGACCAGTTCTCTGGCTCTTGACCACTTTTACAGGCACTCTTATCCCCTGTGGAAGCATTTAACAGTCATGAAGTTTTAACTTCAACATCTGTTCTAAACTTCTGTGGTCAGTGAAAGACAAGGGCACCCCCAGAGGGCAAAGCCACCTACAGACGGCTATGCTGGGATACTCGAGACCCTTACTATTGACTACTGGTACATACAGAGAGGGCACATATGCAGAGGTGCTTCTAGATTGCCACTGTTAGGGGGAGTGCTGGAAAAGTGATACCCTGGAAACACACCTCACACAGCCTTCCTGCACCTGCTGAGTGTGAGAAGATGGAGCAACTGGAGCTTGACACCTTGCTGCTGCAAACCTTTGCCCGGGTACTCGGGGGAGAGTCAGGGAGATTCTGGAGTGTGGCCACTCCTCCAACAACAGACGATTGGTAGAGGCTGATGGGAAGGCTGTGTGAGAGGTAGAGGGGTGGGGGAGGTAGAGAAGGAGGTGGCTTCCTCCTGACGCCATTTCCGAGGGGCTGAGATATATAAACGAGCCGGTTGCTGCAGTGCCCCATCTGGGATCTTCAGCCAGGGCACTGGCGTAGGCACGCACGGCGCTGGTCTCGCCCCGGCACCTCGCCTGGAGCCCCCACGCCAGGGACAGACGCAGCCTCTGCCCCGTCTCCATCCCGCCAGCACCATGAGCCACCCAGAACTGCTCGCCGTCCTGCTGCTGGCCGTGCCGGGTGAGTGGGGCTGGGCTGGGGTCCACGTCCCCCGCTCCCGGGACCCTCAGCCCGGTGAGCAGCAACTGCTCCCGCCCGGCTCTGCTCCCGCCGCGTCCCGCTCGGCACCGCGGACAGAGACCGCCCGGGCCCTTCAGCACCGCGGACAGCGGCCGCCGCAAGGTCACTGCCTGAGGGCCGCGCCGGGCTCTG
>VZZY01024041.1:27760-192424 GCA_013400335.1 Eurystomus gularis | reverse complement strand
GGAGCACGTTGGTGTCCAGGTCTCTGGCTGCAGAGAGTGCTGGAGTCTGGCACTGCTGGTGGAGGATGACAGGGGTAGCACCTGTGTCCGGTGTGACTAGGTGGACGATCTCCCTTCCCTTCCCTTCCCTTCCCTTCCCTCTGAAGAAGGCTGAGCAGGGCACAATGCACACGTCCAGCTGCTGCACCCAGGGACGACTTCTACCAGAGCAAGATGCTGCTCTTCTCTGCTCCCATTTTTAGCAGGATAGGATTTATCTGCTTGTCTCCCAGAGGAGCTGAATAACAAACTCTCTTTTTTTCCCTCCTCTCACCTTACAGCTATCTCCCTTCCTGTGACAAGTGACATGAATAAAGGCGACACTAAGGTAAGGATGGGCCTGTAGTGGAAGGAAAGAAGGAAAATAAAGGATATGATGTTTAATCTCCACCTAGCTAGTTGGGATTTGGCTGGTCCTGCAGAAATACACTATAGGAAGTGCCAGGGATTTGCATGAGATCCCCACAGCAGGATCCATCCCCACTCCCTTCCTACCAGGACTTACCCTTTGTGTATCCATTTCTGGGCACCTCAGGATGTACCAGAGGGACCAAACAAGGTTGTCTAGAGAATGGTGAGGCTGGGGATGGAGGTTGGGTATAACCCTCCCTAGTCCTCCTACTTTCAGCTTTTCAAGGCTCCCAACAGGAGGTGACTCAGGGGAGAGTGGGGGGAGATATGATTCAGGAATGGGCATTGCTGAAGCTGTGCGTGTTTGGGGGAGCGTATACATCTGTGTTTGTGTGTGCATGGTGTGTTACTTAGACGTGCATGTTCCTGAAAAAGAGGCAACTGGCTACTCTCAGATTGCTAATCCATCCTCAGCTACTGCTCATCCTGTCTGGATAGCAATGAGCAGTGCAGGACTTGGCTGACCTCTCCAGCCTTCTTTTATAGGCTTCCGTGCACAAGCCTGTGTCATATCTCTCTGACACTGATTGCGCTTTGCAAGTATGTGCACTCTTAACAGGCTTTTGGCACCTAGATACTTGGATAGGTGCATTTTCCTGTGTTGATCTCTGATAGGTCTCCCCCTTTCCTGGTGTTATAACACCTGTAGTCTTTTGGATGAGCTGATCTCTCAGCTGCCCAAGTTAAGACTTCTACAGAAAAAAATCTCCAGAAAGGAAACTCCAGCCCTTTCCCCCTTACTTCTTGAACCGCTTTGTTTCTTGGAATCGTCTAGCCACATAATGTTTTTCCCCAGGCAGCAGTAGGAGATGGTACATTCACATTGGTCTCAGCCACAGGCTCCATGGTACAGTGTCTCTGCTTGTTACCTACAGGGCAAGTGCCATGAGAAATGCTTCCCTGTCTCTGGTTAGATGTGCCTGGAAAGCTGTTGCTTTTTTGAGACTTCTAGCCTGCTTAACCGTTGCCAGGGTTGAGCCATGAGCGGTGAGCCACTGGGTGTGGTGCTAACTGAGAAAGAGAACACTTGCTCCTTCAACTGGCCATGCCAGTGGGGGATACTCATTTGGCATCTGATGGGGCAATCCATTAATTCCATAATTTTCCTTGTGAGATCTAGTCCCCAATATGTTCTATGTATAAAACATGGCACTTTTGTGGAAGCTGGTGCAACTCCACAGAAATGCTTCCACCAAGGAAGGGTTCTTTCCCAAGCCTGCCTCCTCCCTCGGTACTACACTGACACAAGCTCTATCTGAGAGCTCTTCCTACACACCATGCTCTGTGCCACAAGCATTTGTGGGTGGCTCAGGGCTGTCTAGTGGCTAGTCAGCACCTGCAGGCCTTTCCTGGACAGCTCATCAGACCTTCCTTACATCAAGGGCTTTCCATGGGGAGCTGAACCAGACCAAAGCATTCACAATATCTCTGGTGTTCAAGCACTCTTGTGCTCAAAGCACACTATTTCCCACTTACAACCATTCATTTCAGAAGGGCCTGAGCATGGCTAAACTCAAACATGGTGAAGTCTATCCTTGTAAGGATGTGATTCTTCAGAGATTTTTGCATTGGGACAGCATGAGCAGATCTTAAAGATCCAGTTGCATGCTCACCTTTAGAGGCTAGCTATGGCAAAATTCCAGTCTGAATCTCTGCATTGGATAAATTACATTCATTTGGAAAGAATCTCCTTCTCTTCATGACCTTGTGAAGCCTCACTCTGCAAGACTTGCTCTTACAAACAGTCAGGGAGAGTGTTGTGGAATGACTGCACTCTGCATTTTGTTGTGTTACAAAGTCCCTCCACATAGCTGGCCATATTTCTGTGATGACTGATGTGTTTCTTTGTATTCAGACAAAGACCTTAAATCAGTTTAAAGTCTTCAAAAAACTTGTCTAGAGTCTTTCATTAGACCAGATTCTTATTTGTCATGCTGAGAAAGTCCTTACTTCTGAAGCTGCATTGAATGCTGCTGCAATAAATGGCTCCAGAGGCTGGGAAACGTGGGAGCAAAGTATCAGAATCCGGGGTTTGTTCTATTTAATGGAAGAGTGAAGTGACTGGAAGTCAGCTAAAACCAATATTAATGAATTGTTTATGGTATAGAGGTTAAACCTTCCCTGTAATATTTTTGATCCAGCAGGAAATCCTCTCAAACTGTGTAAGTAGTTAAAAGAGTTCAGCATTTTGTGGCTGTGATTTGCAAAAGCAGAATTCTCTCCTTACACAGGGCAAAAATTTGCCCATTCCTGCTGGTCAGGGAATATATACAATTGCTTGAATGAGCAGCATTGTCGATGACTGGGAATTGCTGACTTGGGTTTAATTTCTAGCGCAGCAGCAGTGCTCTGCTCTCCTGAGAATGGCACCTTGTAAGGGAGGTCAGGGCTCTTAAGGCTGCCTGCAGAAATCATCAGGAGAAAGAGGTTCAGTGAGTGAACTTTTTGCCCCCAAGACTTACTTGTATTCTTTTTTTCAAGTTAGCCTTTTTCCACAGCCACTCGTGAGCCCTGCATACTTTCCAGGCTGTTTTATAAATATTCATCCTTTTCAACTAAGCAGCCTGATTCCTGCATTAACTGGTAACAGACTGTAATGAACGCTGCTTTCTCTCCTGAGTGACCATTTGGATCTACCATGACCACACATCAGGGCTGCTGGCGGTGTGTCTCAGTGTTGCCAGGATACCTTCACCCCTGCTGGAGGTGCCACCTTGCCTTTGCACCTATGGCTTTCATGCTCCTACTACACATACAGCACTGGGTGATCCCTGTGGGATCAGTGAAGCTGCAGTTACATGGGTTAAGAGCTCGGTCTGCAATCTCAGTACAGGTGACAGACGAGCTAAATAATGCTTCTTATTTTATACCAAAGAAAAGGGCTGCTAGAAAGGGCTGTCCCAGTGTTCATCCTGTTTGGCAAGCTGGGTGGGAACTTCCTTGCTTTCAGATGACTTGCCTCTGTGTACAGATCTTCCAGTCTAAAATAGATGGCTTGAACATTCAAGCACAAGACACTTCTCCAGAGTGTCTTGTCTTCTCTAGGGCTTGAAAGTAGTATTTCTGATCCATATTTGAAAGTACAATTTACCTCACCTCACTCTCCATGCCTGGCTGCAGTCTAACTATGGTGCCCTTCTCAGGCTTGAATAGCTTGCAAGATTTCAAGGTCACCTGTTGAAGAGCTATGAGCACTTGCTGCTCTCTACAACCTCCCACTGAACCCTGTTATGAGACACAGGTTGAGAAATATTGCCTTACAAGAGGATGATTTTGAGCTTTCGCTGTGTATATCCAGATACCCCTTCATCTCCTGATGGGTTCAGCCTCTGGGATGGGCTGGAGTCATGAGGTCCTCAGATGAAGTGTGCATCATGTTGGAAAAGCTCTTTCCACTGCCATGTGTCATTTGTTCACTTATCAGTTTCAAGAGGTACCTTCTGTTCCTGCATTAGGTAAAACAGGAACTGAACATTCAGTTCTGGCTTGATCAGAAAGGCAAGAAGGTCTGTGCCATCATCTGCCACATTTTTGCCTTGGTAAAAAATAAATTTAGGGAAAAAAAGACAAAAAAGCAGTGCTTTAATTTGTATTTTTGTCTCTTTCTAGGTGATGAAGTGCATTGTAGAGGTCATCTCTGATACTTTATCAAAGCCAAACCCCCTGCCGATCAGCGAGGAATGCCTGGAAACACTCAGAGGAGGTACAGAATCAAATTAAATGCTGGGTATCAGCAAGAGCAGATCTGGCAAGCAAGGGGTGGTACTTCCCTGACACATACTCTAGCATCTGACAAGAGGTCCCCGACACACTCACCTTCCTCACAGCTAGCCCATCAGGCTGCACCAGGCCCAGAAGAAGGGATGGAGCCGCTATCTGGCGCAGGCCATGCGTCATGCTGGCACTGTGGCCAGGGAAGTGCTGGGTGCTATGAACCTGCCTGGTTTTCATGGGACCTTCCTATAATCTTAACCACACAGTTAAGAGGTGTGGCAGCAAATCAGACCAAGGGAGAGAAAAGAGTAAATTAAAAGGGACATGGAATTTGGGGTTCTTTTCAGTTTCTTGGGAGTGGGGGGAGGTTGTCTGTGAACACCTTCTGTATCAAGTCTTCCCTATTGCAGATGAACGAATCATTTCTATCCTTCGCCACCAAAATTTATTGAAGGAACTTCAGGAAATTGCTGCTCAAGGTACAGTGTCACTACAGTTACTTGCAAAGAGGGGTTTCATCTGTTGTAGCTCCTGTAGCACAGTGTTGTTGATTGGCTTTTTTGTTATTTTACATTAATTTGACATCATATAAATGTGCCCTGAGAAATATATTCCAGAACTAGTAGAGACTGAGTGAGTAGGGTCAGGAATTTTTCTCTAGTATGCATCTGATGATCTACATGACTGCCAGAGCAAGTTGGTGGTGATGCAGAGGATAGGCATTTTGGGATGGGAGAACCCTAAAAGGAAATACCATAATTTAATTCAATAAATAACCACCAGCTCCCAAACTAGAATGAAAGGCAACAAAACATTCACTTTTTGTGCAGCTGGAGTCTAGCACAAAACCCAGGTGCAGCAGAAGGGAAGCCTCCCTGAGCAGTGAGCAGGACTTGCACCTAAAAGGGTGCTGTGAAAACGTTCTTGAGGTTATGGGTATTTTTCTGTCGGCTTCCTTAGCTCAAATGCAAATTTCTTTGGTCCAGAGAGGTGTAGGTTGCTCACTGCAGGTCAGGGTGGGAGCAGTGACAGCACAGAGCTGTGCAAACAGGCATGCAAGGGGAAAGAGGGCTTTTCTCAGGTGCCCAGGTCCCCAGAGCTGATGTGGAGATCTCAGGCAAGGCTACTTCAAAGCCAGTGCAGGTCTCTCTGCCTGGATGGTTCAGTTGCGGCTGCAACAGAGCTCTCCCCAGGCTTCAGGGAGAGCAGCTCCTGGCCTTCCCTCCTCTTTCTCCCTAGGGTAACCCAGCTGGTAGCCCTCCCTCACCCAGACATCCCTATGGCCTGCTCCTCTGTGGCACAGCTGACAAGGACGACAGTGCCACCACAGTGCTTTCAGAGCCGAGAAGCCACAGAGGTAACAGGGAGAAGGGAGAGACAAAAGTCAGGAAGTCAAGACTGGGAGAGACCCTCATGCAGCTCCCAAAAGACATAGTTAGGTTGTTACCCAAATGCCACTAGTGCAGGGGCCAGCTGGGCAGTGACCTCAGACAGGGTCTGTAGATGATGATCCGGAAGAAAGAAACCTGGGCCTCTTCAGTTTGTTGGGATGCTGCTGCCCAGGTGCACCAAGGTTGTGAGGGGGAGTGCTCAGCTATCAGACAGGCTGTGCTGTGCAGCCTGGAGTGCACATGAGGGGACTCGTTTCACAGAGGCGTGTCTCGCTCCACTCTTTCCTTGGCTTGACCCAATCACACCATTTTGTCCCAGGGTAACTTGACCTCTAATCTACAGATCATAGTGACTGGCTGTGGGAAAGTCATGTAGCACAAGGGAAAAGCAAAGGTGTTTATCTTGGTCTCCTCTGTCCTGGATGCAGCTGGTTCTGCTCAGGCTGGACAGCCCACATCATCCAGCTCTGCCCAGTGTAGAGCTAGAGAGGACTGAGCTGGCAGTGTTGGCTCTTGCCTTTGCATTAAGGTGTAGAAGCAGGGCATGGGTTAGGTTACACAGGGCTTGCTTGGCTTGCAGATCCCGTTGGAATAGGCCTGCCTAGGGAGTGCCAGTTGCCAGGACAGCTTCACTCTGACCTCCAGCTCATGCTGCCTTGAGACATCTTTCTCCAGGATGGTGCTTTTGTCAAGCTCCATAATCCCAGAGGCTAAGGTGTGGGGCCTTGGAGACCCGGACTATACCCAGAGTGGGAATGAATGCCTCTTCTTCCTCCCAGCATCCTGGGGAGAGGGGCCCCCATAACCAGGGAGGAGGGAACAGGGCTCTCAGTAGAGAAGTACGTGGGCAGCATCTGGCAGGGTGCAATTTTTATCCTTCATACTCTGATGCTTAATTCTTTTGTTGGCCTCAGTGTGCTGTGGTTCAACATCTCTTATTCCCTAGCTCACCATCAATATTAGTTTTCCTAGCAACCCTGCTTCTCTGTTTGTTTAGAGACGTTTTTCTCTCCTGCAGATGATGTTTTTGATGGTGGCTTTGTTACTGCAGTTGTTTCATGTATCCTCCAGTCTCATATCTCCTCACAGCTCTCCTTTGGCAGATTTGGCCATTGTAGAAAATATACATATAATTATAAAGGGCACAGAACTATTTTTCTTCCTCTACTTTCTAAAGCACAGGAGGCGCTGTTGCCTTTCCTTACTTTTTGTTACTTGACACAGGTGCCAGTGAGAGAACTCAGCAGCAGAAGAAAAACAGTGGCTTTGAAGAAGAACTTTCTGAAGTCCTTGAAAGTCAGAATGACAAGAACGAACAGAGAGGTCAGTGTCAGCCTCCCCCCCCAGGAAATCCAGGTCAGGCTGTAAACAAGGATGTTCTTTCCAACAGCCTTGATATGTCCATCTGTTTCTCATTTGGGCATCTCCTTTGATGCTGTTGCTGACACACACAAGCAACCCCGTGTTTGCCTTGTTCTTATTTACCAATTTAAACGACATGTAATTTCTGAGCTGTAGTAACTGGTGATGATCATGTTACCAAACTGATACTGATTTTTTCCATTCTGGTGCCAACACCATCACTCACTCCTAATGCTTAAAATTAGTGACTGGCAGGGAAATCCCATACTGAAAGACTCAGTGATACAGGGAAGAGCAATCTGGGTCTGCTCCTGCCATCCTTGTTTCCAGGCATCCAAGATATTGGTTTATGGGTCTCTGAAGGCAAAATCTAACTTGGGATACATGCAGCGTACGCATCCACACAAAACCCATGCCTCTTGGAAAGACCATGTTCAGCTGGGATTTCCCCTTGTCACTTTCTATGGCCTGGCTAGAGACAGGCAGCATAGCCCAGGTTCAGCCCCTTCCCTTCCCTTTTCCACATCAGGGAGAGATGATGCCAACATGGGATTAGGTCATTTCTTCTCTGGCAGAAGTGCCCCCAACAGAGGGTCTCAAGTGGGCTCTGGGTCATGTGGCTGAGCCATGGCAGTGCAACAGTGCTGCGATGTCAGGCCAAAGCTGCCCAAAGTGATGAGAAGCGATACCTCATGGGGCTGCTGCTGCAGCCAGCACAGCCAAAAGCCAGCAGAGGGGACAGGTGACAGGTGGCACTGGGTTTCCCTCCTGCCAGGGCACACCTGAACTTCTTGCTCCAGCAGTGTGGAGACTGCGTGAGGATTAGCCCTGGCACATTGGGCTGTCCAGGCCCATGGGCAGCCCAGTGACACCAGTGCAGTGTCACCGGTGATCACCAGACCTGCATGACTGGCTCTCTGCAACCCCGTACCCCAGCACACTCCTCAGCCCTGATGGAGGCTGTGCTTGCCTTTCCATACCCATCTGGCTTTTCCCATTGCTCTTTAGCCCCCATCTTTTCTTTTGCAAAATGATTTCTATGGCTAATTATGGTAAAAGAGGCCAGTCTCTGACTGGAGCAAGAGCAAATACTCAGCTCACATTAAGCTCCTGCTGAACAGCTGCTTTGCAGAAGCAGAGCTGCCACCCTAACCTCCTGGCTCGCCCACAAACAATGCTAAGCCACCTCTCCAACCTGGTGGGAGAAATAAGGATGCGATGTTAGCAGGGACAGGGACAGTGCAGGGAGAGCTTTGCAAGTGCCATATTACACTCCTAAATAATTTCAATTTACGTGCGAGCTGGTTTCATGTGGGACAAATTTGTTGCTGGCATCTCAAGAGATGGTGATGAGGACTGTGCCGCAGCAAAGCACTTCGGCATATGTTTAACTTCAGCCTTGCGAGTCTCTCCAGGAGAGCAGGCACTAGTGAGAGCACCGGCTTGCTTGAATGCAAGCATATGTTGAAGTGACTTGCAAAAGGATCCATGGGCTGGTTAAGCAGATTGCTGAGTGAGGCTGAAGTGAGGTGTTTCTTCTCGCTCCTCCCTCTGCAGATGAGCGCCCTGAAGAGAAGCAGCCCATGGGGTCTCTGGCTGAGCTGTCAGCACAGAAAACCCAGCAAAGTGAAGATTCAAGAGAGGAGGGAAAAAACAGCCTGGAGGAGAGGGAACCCAGGTCGCGAGATGCTGACCCTGGTGAGAAGGAGGATCGGGAGGAAGCAGACAGCAACGAGATTGGGGACACAGAGAATGCTCAGCGAGATGAAGCTTTGGACAACCACATCAGCAAAGACTTCACTGAGGATGACCGGCAGCAGCAAGGGCATGAAGAGGCGCATCCCAGAGGCGGCAGAGACAGCCTGGAGCTTGAGGATGAGGGAGACCAGCCATCCAGGCAAGGCCAGGAGCAGAGCAAGGAGGTGGCAGAGGAGCGTGTGGAGCGGGAGGATGATGGAGGAGATGATGCTGTAGAGGAGGACCCAACCGAAGCAGAGAGGTCACTTGATTTGGCTGAGGAAGATGAGGAGGCTGAGGAGATGCAGGGAGATGACAGTACGTATCCTACATGACTGCACTGATATCTACCTGGAGTGAGCTGAGAATGCTGAGACAGATGGATAAGAGGCTTTAAAGCCTAAAAGTTCAGGAGGTGCTTATCAGGTTTACACAAATACCCCAGCCAACAGCCACCCAGACCCCCCCACAAGCACCAGACCACGTGGGCCCACGCACAGTGGCTAACAGGCCCAGCAGCTGCCTGCTGCTCAGTTTTCATAGCACCTGGGGACAACTAATTTCTTTTTCTTGAAATTCCCACACCATTTTCGACTGTTGCCTCCGAGCCCTGTTACTGACATGGTGATGTGAGAGTGGGTATTTCCAGAATCCTGGGAAGATGGGCCTAGGTCAGGAAACCCACCTTGCATCACCCCTGAAGGCTCAGTTCAAAGGTGGAGCATAGCTAGGTTAAATTTTGTGCTCACTGTTGTGTTTAATGCTCTTTCAGATAACGAAGATGCTCTGGGATTTGGCAAAGACGGGCGGAGCTCTGAGGAGGAGGAGGAGGAGGAGGAGCAGCCCCGGATGCTGAGAGGAGGAAGGCATCGCATGGAGGATGAGGGGATGCAGGGGGAGGAGGACACCTTTCAGTCCAGGGGTGCCAAAAGTGAGGAGATAGAGGAGGAGTCCTCCAGGGAGTGGGAAGACTCCAAGAGGTGGAACAAAATGGATGAACTGGCCAAGCAGCTGACATCAAAGAAGCGCATGGAGGAAAATGATAGTGGGGAAGACCCAGACAGGTCCATGAAAATGTCATTTAGGTCTCGCAAGTATGACTTCAGTAGTCCAGAGGAAGGTGTGAGAAGGTCATGGAAGCATCACTCGAAGGAGGACAGCAGTGAAGGAGGCTTCCCACTTGCTCCCATGCCTGAAGAAAAGAAGGATGAGGAAGGCAGTGCTAACAGGAGAACAGAGGTTGGTTTACATACGCTTAAGAATAAATCCCACCCAGTTATTACTTAGGAATCCAAATTATGCTTGGGGATGTGGATGGTACCTTGGCATTATGCAGCCAGCATCAGTTCTCTGTGACATTAAGGAGATGTTTGGTGACCTTTTAGTCATTCAGCCCTGGGTATTATTGACATTTGCACTTGGCTGTGCCTTTGGTTTTTATCCTTGTTCTAATTACTAGTGCAAAAACATGCCCTGCCCCAGAGTCTTAAAAATGTGACAGGTCTTTTGTGCTGGCCTGTGCTGGGCATGGTGACCAGAGCTATAACTGGAGCCTAGAGGTGGGTTTTATGTCCTAAAGCTCCTCCAAGTCAAAGGGAATACTTTCCCTGGATCATGGACAGAGTGAGTAGTGTCAGACCTCTTACAGAGGTAATCCAGGGGCACAGCCATGGGGAGAGAGCTGGGGTGTTGGGGTGGAAATGGTTGACAGATATGGGAATACCTCTGAGCTAGGCTTCTGAAGTCAGAGATGTTCTTCCCTGGTACCTCATGTGATGCTATATGGCAACTCAGCACATCTCTGGCAGCCAGGAGAGGTGCTTTCACCTTTGTGCTGAGGCCCAGCTCCAGGCAAGGATATTTATTTGGGATAGTGCAGGGGGCTGGACAGCAGGGCTGGGCATGGGCTCTGCAGGTGTTTGCCCTGGGACAGGCCACAATCAGGTGCCAGGGAGCAGACTGGGGCAGTGAGTTAAACCAGCTTGTTACAGCTCTCTTGCCTCCAAAACACCTCTCTTGCCTCCAAAACACCTCTCTTGCCTTAGTTACGCACCAAAACACTGTCCAAAGGTTGCCCATCAGCATCTCCCAACCGGAGAGGGCGTCTCCGGTTGTGCTGGTTCAAAGCACAGCCAAATGTCTCAGCTCCAAGCAGGGATGCAGTGGATGTCTGCCAAGGAGGTGGGCACCCGCCCCATCTGCCTCCTCACCACCATCTCCTCCTGTCCCAGGTCTCTCTCCAAAAAGGCTGCTCCCTACCTGCCCCCGGGGTGCATTTTGTCTACAAGGTGGTGGGCTCAGCCTCCAAACAGAGACTAGGAAGGAGGTTGCTGAGGCTGCAAAACTGCTGTGTTTACTGTTGCAGCAAGATCTGGCGGTTGTTTTTTGTTGGGTTTGTTTGGGTTTTTTTTAACTAGATCAGAGCCTTGTGGAGTTGGAGGCATCAGACCAGGCACCCAGCAGTGAGGGAAAGGAAGGCACAGGCTCCGTCTCTGCCAGAGCAGCTGCCATCCTGTCTTCTCCCCTCACTTTCGGGTCACGTGGCTGTGTGGCTTGGCCAGTGAGGCCAGTGTGGGCAGAGCTGGGGGCTGGAAGTACTGTCCTCTGCACTCACCAGGGCTCAGCCTGCAGGGCCAGCTAGGGGTGAGCCAGGGGGCACAGGCACAGCGTGAGGCAGTGGTTTGGGTCTGACCTCTCCTCTCTTTGGGTGCTGTGGAGGATCTCAGCACAGCACTATTTTCTCACTTTCTGGGAGTTCCAGCTGCAGCCAAAGCTCTCCTCCAGCAAGGCAAGCCTCAGCTGGCTGCTCCCTGACCCAAAATGTATTGGAACAGCTGCCTGGGCTTGGTCTGGCTGCCCTGAGCACTGATGGGCTCTTCAAGCCACTGGCATGCTGCTGTAGCTGGAGCCTTCCCAGGGGCTGAGCCAAGGGCCCTGTGGAGGGCCAGGGTGACTTTTTCCCTGTGCAGGGAAGAGACGTATGTCTTTTTTTTTCACATCATATTGTTCACACCAGCCACATGCAGTGCAGGTCAGTGGCTCAGCGTCGGCTGGCGCTTGGCAGCTGCTGCAGGCAGTGGCAACGTTCTGCTCCCTCTGCACAGGAGAGGGGCTGTCACATCAGCTCTGCCAACAGGACAAGGCACTTTTAGCACCGACAGCCCCAGGTTCGCTCCCGCAGAGCCTGCTGCTGCACAGGATGAGTGCCTGCTCTGCAGCGAGCTCCAGGTGTGAGGGACAGGCAGGGCTGGGGCTGGCAGCGAGTCCGGGACAGTTGCATGTGACCAGAGTTATGCAAAGCCACGCAGTAACAAATTTGACTATCTGTGCTAAAGAGCTTCAGGTGACAGCATAGATACACAAGAGCTACTATAGAAAGGTCACCAAGTGATAAGAAGCTTGAGCCTTTCAACTGATGGCTTCCTCAGTCACTATTTTCCCAAACAGAAAAGCCTCTTCCAGTACCAGAGGTGCACATGGACATCTGGTGCAGACTGGGGAGAGGGGACACTGCCATCCCCTCCGCAACCGGGGCACTTCCTGCACTTGCTGCAGGTGGGAGGCAGCTGTGCCCATCTGGTTTGACACCACTGTCTCAACGTAGGAGTCCTGTGCCATTTGGCACTGCCTGCCCTGGCCCCAGCTCCCTGGAAGGCATCTCCCTCCAGCCACACATTCTGGAAGGAGAGACCAGTTGGGAGCTGCCCTGCCTGGCAGTGGGGCTGGGAGAGGAGGTAGCAGCATGTCTTGTCCCCATTACCAGCTGCAGCGATTTCACACGAGGACAGGACTAAGCAGCGCTGCACACAGACATCTGTCCAGAGGGGCAAATGCAGGAGTAGGCTGAGGGGAGGCAAGATGTGGCTGTGCTCATGCCGCCACTGGCAGCTAGCCTCGGACAAGGCTTTCTATAGTTCTGCGGGGTAAGGGCTGCCCACTTGCAGCTGCTGACGCGTGTTCTGGGCTTTCCTTGCAGGACCAGGAGCTGGAGAGCCTGGCAGCCATTGAGGCAGAGCTGGAGCGTGTTGCCCACAAGCTGCACGAGCTGAGGCGAGGCTGAGGGCCCCAGCCCTCCCCACACAGGTGAAAGCCACCGCCACAACCCTCCTCTCTCCCCACCGCGTCTTCATTTCCTGATTTAAAAGCAATTAAGCTGGAGCGAAGCATCATGCCTAGGAAACCGACCTCGCTAGTGCCCAGGCCTGCCTCCCTCGCCATNTGCTGGCGGGCACAAAGTGCAACCTACACATTATTTTCTGTCCGGGTGGGGTTCGTTCCCTCTTTTTTTTTAAAAGACAAGACAGCTTTCTAGAAAGATCTCCTTCCACTGGTAGTTTCACTGGGTTAAAAACTGCAATAACTTGTTATCTTTTGATTAAAAGCTGAGAACTCTGACTGTAATATATTCTATATAAAAAATTTATCTAAGGAAAAATAAAACTGCAGTGGATTCCTTCCTTTGTTTTGGCAACTTCAGTCTTGGCTGTAAGCATTCTGCAGGGCTTGGACAGTACTAGCAGAGAGGAGAGGGAATGGAGACCTCTCCCCAGCAGGGTCACATTGCGATGGCGTTCCCCTCCTTACCTAGGCTCCAACGTTGCTGCCTGCTGACCATGGAGGACACCTCCCTGAGGTCCTGAGCACTGCGGGTCTCTCCCTGCTTGCCCTGGGCCCAGCGGTGCTGTACAGCCCAGCCCCAGCACTGGGGGTCCTGGGTGCTTCTGTGAGACATGGGCCACATCTGTAGTCATCGATGCACATGGGGCTCACCTCAGAGAAAACAGTTTAGAAGTTTAAACACCGAGGCAATACCTAACCAAGTCAAGCTATTTGGACAATGCATGAGCGGGTTAAAAAAGAAAGTAACAAATAGGCTAGCGGTGAGGAAAACTACTGGTCTATGTCCACCCAGAGATGAAAGCCAGTCCTGAGGGGACACCCCTTCTCTGTGCTGGCTTGCAGGAGCCATGGTGGCGGGCTGGCACAGGTCTAACAACCAGAACCTGCCCCACCCTTTGGGCTTCAGGCCACATGCCAGCTGGAGGATCAAGTGGTGTCTGAGCTGGGGAGGCTTGCCCCAGAAGTCTCTGAATACTGATCATGAGATTTTAGACTTTCTGTGTGTATCAGCAGGAAAGAAAAAGACCATCCCACTGCCAGGGCCATGTCACATGCCCCCGTTCAAAGATCAGTTGTCTCCCACCACCTGCAGCCCACAGAACAGCTGAGAAGCTCAAGGAATGGCTGCCAGGCTTTGATCTCGACATATCCCTTTACTCCGCTGAAGACCTCAGCGCTGTTGGCCTGTAGAGTGAATTGCACTGGGGGTTGGTGTGCAGGGTCCCCTCGGCACAGGAGGTGCTGGGTGTCCAGAGCTGTCCTCCACCCACCAGGGAGGGCTGGAGGAGCTGCTGAGTGGGCAGAGCCCCTCGCCCGCAGTCCTGGGCAGCCCCACAGTGGCAGGAGGAGGTGGCAAGGCCAAGGCATGGCCTGAAAGCTGCCCTGGCACAGGGCACAAGCTGGGACAAGGCACAGGACAAAAGCCTGGCAGGAGAAAGTGCACCTGAGTGAGGTGTTAATTTTAATTTTAATTTGAATATTGTATTTAGTTTCTCCTGGTTTTTTGCATGGCAGAGTGTTTGTTGGTAGTATCATCCATACAACTGCTTGCAAATTCAGGTCTACACATCACAATAAATTTACAGAAACCTTCAGTCACCCCCACCAACCCTGCCAAAAACCCCACCCTACAAATAAAAGAAACAACCCCAAATCAAACAACCCACCATAGAAACAGTGACTTCCAAAGGAGTTAGGAAAGCTTTTTCACAAAGGATGGTGGCAGCAGACAGAACTTGCCTATTGCTGCTGCAAAATCAGCAAGAGGAAAAATAAGGTTACTTGATGGAGCTACTGTAAATACTGTCTTAATTGGATATTCAAGTAACCACAAACATTTGGGACCCAAGGAGATTCTTGAAAGGGGAAGACGAGGTTCAAGGCCTAAGCACTGGGCCTGGGAGGATGCCCCATCAAGCTGGTAAATGCTGGCCCTCTGACCGGCTATGCCTCTTCTCTGCTGCATCTCTCAACTCCCCACTGCAGGGCTTGGCCTTGGGGCTGACCCTCAGTGCTGATCCCCAGGCAGCATTTACATGAGTGCCCTTGCTGGGAGTGCTTGTTGCTTAGCAAAATCTAATGCTGCTGGGTGAGATACCTATCTTTCCTGCAATAGCCAAAATACGGTCCGGATTTAAAAATCCTGCTAGGTTTTGAGAAATCAAGAATTCCCTATCTAGTGTGATGAAGGAAGAACCAGCCCAGAAGCCTACACTAGGAATAAATGCTTAAGTACAGCAGTTGCCTAAATCCCAGCAATGCTTAGCCAACTTCCCACTAGTGTTAGAAGAGAAATCAAACCAAATCTTGCCGGTACCAGGAGGTCCAAAGTAACTGCAAAAACTGCTCTAGAGAAGGATGTGAAGACCAAATTCTCAAACAGGCTTCCCCCAATGAGCTGCTCACCTCGCTGCCCTATCCGCTCACAAAGAGAAAGAAAAGTAGAACTTGTTATAAGGCATTTATTTTCATTATGTGTTGGAAAGGGACAATTCTGTCTTCAAAACAATTACAGAGATAATGCCACAATACCTACTGCATATTGCTTTACTGTTGAAACCAAACCATTGTCCAAAACAAGTGCTTGGCGAATGAAAAGAGAATGAATGTATTACCATTGAAATCAATGCTGTTAGATGAAAGCACCATCTTCATTGTCAGATCTGATCAGTCATGCAACTGAAGACGCCCAATAGCGAGTATTTTTGGTTTTTACAGTAAGCCATGATTTTTAAGGGTTTATGTAATTCTATACAAATTTAAGCACAAAATGGGAATCGTGTTTCAGAAACCATAGTGAACCGGGCTGAAGCGAATCACAAGACACACTTGTTAACACGGTACAGCTGGATTTGAACACAGGTATCGACGAACTTGCGAAACCTAGCACACACACAGAATGGTCCCCAAGATTCAGCCATGCTTAGGTGGGGAGCAATGCTGGAGAGTGAAGGAGAATATCCAACACTATTCACACCCGGAGGGTCACTTTTCTCAAAATCGCTGGGATCCCAAGGAATTGTTGTTACTCCATTTCAAGAATGACTCCATTTTAGTATGTGGTTCTCACAAGGGTATACACAAGCTGTATCAAATATTGAATCAGAAATAAATAATAAAAGATACACCTAATACATCTTTTATTTTTAGTATTTTTTTTAACAGCACTGACTTTACAAGAGGATAAACAATTTTTAGGGGCTGCTAACATCTGAAACAAAGAAGTCACTATTTTATACTCAACATATATTCAACCTTTTAATAACTTTATATATGCATATATGACTTTTCACACAAAAAATGTTAAAATAATTTATATCTAAAAACTACCGTGTAAAGAACAAAGGAAGAAATAAAATGTGGGTTTCCTTAAAAAGGATGGAAGAGGAAGACCTGATTTTCATGAATTCCATTCGCTGCTTCAGCTGTTTCTGGAGTTTCAAGAGATTTCCAGGCCATCAACAAAAACTTCCCAACACATCGGGAGCCTTCTGCAAACTCATGGCACACTGGGCAAGGCCATCTGCTAATGAGCTCATGTGGTCCACAGACATCTGCTAGCATCAGCCCCAGTGGAATCAGGCTAAGAAAGGTGGAGAGAAAGAAAACATCTCCCCAGACTGTTATTAAAAAACACAGAGTGAAATTATAGACCACTGGTATAATGATGTCCACTGGCCAGGATTTTGCTTCCAAGCCCTACCTGGCCTCGCCCTCCTCCTGTATCACAGATATAGGACGCTTTCTTACAGTGGATTTTTTACTTCCACAGAAAAAGTGCCCCAGCAACAGGAGCGGACCAGACCCTAACAGTCACCTGCATGCACACAGTGAGAACAATTCCCTTTGTTTGCTACAGATACTGCTGTGCTTGTGTTGCTGAGGAATCACACTAACATCTCCATTTTATAGCTCAATCCTCCCAAACTTCAACTATCTTTAATAATTTTTGTGGCCATGTAAACATGACAGAATCCATGAAGGATCTGAAACCCATCTGGTCAAAAGCTCAAGTGTTGATGGCCTGGATCCATACAGAGTGAAGAGGAAAGGAAAGGTAGTGAGGATGTGGAAAGTACTTTTCTGAAGGTTACATTCCTCTGAAATAGATATTAAAGCAATATTACAAATAAAATCAGCAACGTGATCTGCAACAGTGTGTCCATTTATCTATGAAAGCAAGAGAAGATTATATTAAAGGAAGTATCTTAATCCACACAAAGCATTTTCACATACTTCTAATTACAAAACACACAGTTGCAACACCATAAAGTAATTATATACTGAATACAGAAATCAATACATCTCTTTCTAAAAGGAAGAGAGGAAAAGAAAATTAGCAAGGTAATGCATCTGAACTCCTGCAAATGTGCACATGGGGAGACTGCTACAAACTCAAAATAGACTCTGTTCACTAAAAAAACCAAAATCCAAGATTTTCTGCACAGCTGTGGAAAGCAAGGCTGCAGGATTGTGTGAAAAAGCCTGACTCAGCTGCCACGCAAAGACTTTGGGAAACCAGTGTTAATTTAAGAATTGATAAGCCTGCTTTATTTTTTTTTTATTGGATGGAAACAACAGAAGCATTTTTCCTTTGGGGTTTTTTTTTTTTCTTTTTTTTTTTTTTTTCTGCCAGACAATTCAAACATCTCTGGCCCTATTTATTATCTTGCTTTTGGACTGTATCCTGTCTCTGTTATCTACCCACTGTTCCACCTGGTTGTTCCCTGGCTGAACACAGCCCGCAGTTAATCCGGAGAACTTGAGGGTTTATCTTGAGCCTTGTTACCTCATGAAGCCTCAGGGTAGGGTTCTTAATTTGTACTCATCTATAATGAAAACAAATTAAACTGGTGGTTTTCCATCTGAGCAACCTGCTGCAGACCTCCTTTGCACAAACATGCCCACAATGAGGATGGAGATCTTTAAACAGCTTTAACATTCCAACAGTCTGAATGGTATTAATAAAAATAGTGCATCCCATCCACTGACCAGCCCAGTCAATTGGCTCCTACGGCACAAAGGTTGAACAGGCAGACATGTGGCTAACCAAAGGCAAAACAGCATTGGCCCAGCAGGAGTTCTGTGTTACACAAACCACATGGGTCAGCACCCATGCTCCTAGTTAGGCTGCATTGGTTTTCACAGAACAATCAGGATGTTCCAGTACAGTCACTACAAACCTAAGCATAATGCAGCAAAGTCAGCTAACGGAGGAGGAGGATGGTGATGGCTTTACATACCGCTCAAGTTCTCTTCAACAGGGAAAAACCTTCACCTACTGAAGCCAATCATGTAATTACAGTGGAAACTAGAGTCCCACCTCCTCCCTTACTCTGACAGAAAACCTGGAGAAATTCCAGTCAAGCTAATGGTGTTCTTGTAAATTTCTAAGAGTGAAGCAGGACAGAAATAGACCCTGAAGAAGCTAACTGGTGACCACCTAATTTTAATATAACTGCTCCCATCAACGCAGCAATAACAGCTATGCCTCTGAAAACACAGCAGAACCTTTTCTAACCCACAACAACAGAACTCACAGATATTATGGAAAATCTCCCTCAGATTGTCTGCAATTTTAAGAGCAAGGGCATTCTGGAATGGTCTGATATTACTAGACTCCTCTACTTCTACAAAAAAGAAAAGACAAGATCACAGAATACTAACTAACCTACTGTGCAGCTTACCTTAAATCAAAACTAGCCTGAATTTACCAAACGAGGCAGCAATTCAGAAAAGCACTTCAGCATAGGCTTAATGACACAGGCATGCATGAATGTTTTGCAGTAATGTAATTGTATGTCTGAACACTTGGTAATTTACAGTTTTGGCTTTTAAAAGTTGGTCTCCCAATTTGCCCCTGTGATTTAGCAACATTCTAGTATAGGAGCCATAACAATTTCTGCAAGGAAATATAGTAGTACAGCAATTGCATGGTAATTTATGTGAAAACTCTATCGTAATGCCACATCACAACAGGTACCTGCATATCTGCACCTGGTAAATTAAAGTGATACTGATACATTTGATAAATAAAAAATAAATTACAGACTACGGGGAAAATGTCACTGATCACACCAATGACCTAAACTTGTTTTCTAGTTACTGCCAAGGTCTGGAGTAATATTTAAATATAGTATTTCTGCAAGCCTTCAGAGAAATACAAAATAAACTTCTAACAATCATTTGTAAACAAGTTTAAAATGCACAATTATATTTCAGTAGTTTATTTTGGAGAAATAAAGCAGTGCAAAATAGGCCAACCAAAATTCAGAAGGCAGCCAGGAAAATAAAATTCTTATTTGATGTTCTAACTAGGAAACAGCATACAGACATTTCCATTGGATCCAACACTCAGATTCATGTAAACATACTTAGTTTGAAAGGTCTTGAGTTACTAACTCAGTTTTAACATCATTGCTTCTTCCCCACCATCCAAAAAAACCCCCAAACCAAATCAAACCAAAAAAAAACCCCAAAAATGCAACCCCCCCCAAATCCCAAGCCATTGTAATAAAGGGAGCAAAAGGCAAGTCTACAAACACTCCACCAGCTGATTACAAGAAAGTACCATACAAAAATATGCACTGGTAAGTTCCTTCCTGAGGGTATCTTTTGTTACACATGTAACATAAAAACACTTTTTTATTTTAAACAAACAAAAACAAACCCCAAACTGCAGATGTCAACTTTATTTCAGTCATGGCTTTACGAAAGGTTTGGTCTCTCATGAATACTTTTATAAACCTTTACCTATGTACATCTGACTAACTCACACCAGGACCACCCGAGACCCATGAGCTGCAGATAATGTGGGATCCAGCAGCCTCACGGCACACATGGGTTGTGAAACGTGCCCAGCACAGAACTGACCTGCAATAGTTGAGGAAGTTGGCTGCGTTTATGTGCACCCTGGAATTTGACAGATACCACACTCGTAAAGTCCTTCCACTCCCTACAGAAATATCTTAAACTTAGTAATCCTTCTAGAGATGGAATAATTTTCTCTTGTGTAAATCATCTTCGAAAACCTGATCCGGTCTACAGCAAATTTCCAAGAATGCATTTTTGGAACAAACCCAATATCTCCTAAGGAAAAAACACTGTTTACACAAAAGAATTGCTACACAACACTCTCCAAAACCCTCTCCCCTCCAGGACTGGTACCATAAGATAGGATAGCAACATCGTTTACACAGCTTAATCCTCTCTTCATAGTCTACTTGGGCTTTAAGATCTAGATCCTTTCTTTTTGAACAGGTATCTAACACATGATAAAAAACAAACTGGTATTAAATGCTGCAGTGATGGATGCTTTACAAATACCTGCTATAGAAAGACAAAAATTCCTATACCCGCAAGCTAGGAGCTTAACCAAGCAAATTTTCCTACCACCCCTCTTGAATTTATTTTAGGGCTTATACGGGGAAGGGAAGGCCACTCTGTCTACCAAAATAGTGTCTCTGTTCTCAGCGCTGACAGACTTGGATATTTCCAGTTTAGTGTTCAGAATCGGCAAAAGTTGCAGGAATTCTCAACAGCAGAAGATGCTGCCATGCTAGAAGAGGCAACAGAGGGTGAACATTGCAGGTTCACTGTGCATCTCAAGGGGTGAGATACAAATTGGCTGTGCTATAGTTCACAAATAGTAGAAAGCACTATTGTAAATTTCCACATGGCCTCATCTGGTAGCTTGCAGCAAAATAACGTGGTTTCTAAGCTAGAGCTGTCGTGTACTTCTACCTCACACGAATCTACACAACTCTACTCATATTTAATTTGCAAAAGAAAAAAAAATGCACAGCAGCATGAATCTGTGGAAGGCAACAACTGTGTTATCCCTCAGGATGTGCAGATCATGTGTACTGCTCCAAGGAAAATGCGCAGCTTTGATTGCCAGCCATTCTGCAGAGCTGTCCCAGAGTCCTTCAAAGTGCAATGGAGGGAGAATTAAATTCTCCGCTACGAGAGGAGCTGCTTCCATTAACTCTTTTAGGATTTCACCACTAGCAGATGATTGAAATGATGATATTTAATCTACTAAATCACTCAACCTAAATATCAACACCCTGTCTGGATCAAACGTGTTGCTACCAGCAAGCGTGGTTAGAAGCTGCTCCTGACTGAAGCAATGAGGCCTGGGGGAAGAACTGCAAAGCTGGAACTGGGGTGGTCACCTGGGTTTTGCACCCTGAACAACCAGTTTGCTCTGTCCTACTCAAGGTGCCACAGCTTCACAGCGAGCTACCTGACAACATCTTGACTGGTCAATGTTTCAAGAGATTTGGTTTAGTGATACTGAAGTTGTCTTAGCTTTCTTTTGCAAGGGTGTACCTGGAAAAAGGGAACAGGGAATATTTTAGGCAAAAATCTCTAGCACTGTTACATTCAGACACTGCGTTTCAACATTATTATCTTCTTGATACCGTGAGGTCTGATTTTAAAATGCTGGTCACAAGTGATTACAAAAGAAAAATAGAAATGAAAGAGCAACCCTCCCACAATGAAAGGACTAGTGTTAGAACCCACGTGTGTAAACTCACTACAGATTTTCAGCTGGAATCTGATGAAATGGATCTGAATCCCTTCCTCACTCTCAGTCCATTTCATCAGCAAATCAGGTTAAATCAAATGGAAGGTTTTTTTATTTTGCTTTTTTGTGTTGTTTTTTTTTTTTTCATTTTTCACAATTGTATTGTTACAGCCTGATCTGGTTCTGGGACCTCAATTTGTATCCCTGTGGCTTTTTCTCAGTCCATGGTATTGGCAAGTTATTGAGAAGAAGCTTTTGTTGCCAACGTAGCAACGCAGTGCTGCTGGAAGCTGGGGGACACTGCCGAGTTGCAGCCTAGTCTCTGGTGTTGCAGTTTTACTGAGCTGCTGGTCTCGTTTTCCACAATCCAGGAGGAGTCTTTTCCCATGACGCTGAGACAGCCTGTGCTAGCACAGCATATCCGCTCGTCCATGATCCCACTCGTCTGCTCTGCCAGGAGCTTGCTACGATTTAGCTGGGTCACCTCAGGTGCCTGCCCCTGCAGGACAGCAGCTATGTGGTTCAGGAGATCCGTGAAAAATTCAGAGACACCCTCGTAACCTGAAAAGAGGAAAAACGAAGGAGAGAAAAAAAAAGCAATTAAGTAATTTTCCTAAGTTCTTTGACAGGCTTCTTCTACCAGTTTACTTCTTGGGCTGTCCTTGCACTCTGAGTGATAATAAAGAGGCTTCTTTTCCATGACATCATTTTGAGTGACTTATAAGCAGATTAGCATGAGGAGGAACAGAGACCCTTGCTACAAAAATACTGTTGTTTAACGAGAAACACTGTCACCTTTCAAATTTTCTGGTTTGTTTTTTTTTCCCCCAAGTATATCTGTGTATAAATAACTTTAGGTAAATTCTATCATTTGTTGTGGAGTCCAGGTTTTTCCCTAAACGCTGTGGTATAACATTGATCTTTTCCATCCTGTTTCCATGTTTACTATGGAAACTAGCTCTAATGCAGAATTTCCTTGAGGGTCTGGACCCTCTCTAGAATTTGCCCAGCAATACCCTCAGTTAGGGAAACCTCAGAGGACAGTGTGGTTGGCTTTATACCTCACAGAAAAGGCAGCTTCCCACTGTGTAAGAAGCAATGTGATGCTGGTCTAACCTAACCTAACTTGGCACTTAAAACATATGCCCTGCCATGAGCAATGCCTGAAGAAACACTCAAGGGACAATAAACAGGTATCAATGACACAGTATTTAGTAAAAAATCAATCTTATTTCAGTACTGAAGCCATCTTTCTGTATGTTCTGTTAAGTGATTCCAGTTTAACAAGAAGCTTCCTGGTTAAGAAAACTGCTCAAATACCAGGAGACATGACATTTTTGGTGACACAAAGGGTGGCAGCAGGCATACAGAGCTTCTGGCTCTATTTCAAACACACTGGTGCAGGAACCGTTTTATCACTGCATTCATTGGAAAATTGAACCAAACATACAACATATCAGTGCAATGTCTTGAAATGGATCCTAACTGTTACTGCATTACCTAAACTTGTTATCAATTTTACTAGAATGTTATATGACATTCAGTGTGTATAATGGGATAGGCTGATTGTTTTAAAATGTCTGTAGAAGTATTCTGAGATGACCTGGTATTACTACAGGAGACTGAAGCAATAAATAAAGATTAAAATGTCTGTGCGAATAGCACACATTCACATAGGAGCATATGAGCAGATCCAGAGACCACAAAGTAAACGCACATTTGAAAACACTTTCAGTGATGTGATCACAAGGCAGAAGAGTTCCTCAGATTCATAAAAAAATTCCATTTTAATCTCCATTCTCCTGGAAAGACCAACTTCCTTAGGCAATAAAAACCTAACTTCCTGAAAAACATAAGCTAAGAGGATAATTTCACTTTAAGAGAAATGTGATAATTTTATGGTGTATTTATAACCTGTATGTTAACAAATTAACTCTCATTTAGGCTGCTACATTGCTTTGGATTTTATTGCACTTGGTTACAATTCTCCTGGATACTTAACAGGTCACACAAAACACCAGCAATGTGAGACAACAGATCCCAGTTTTTCTTTCTCAAAGGCCCATTAATGGATTACCAAACAAATCTGCCATTTCAAAGCATCGAGTTTCCCAGTGCCCCACATGGTAATGCACTGGTTGGCAGGGGCAACTAGGACTCTTAGGGTCAGTCATGGGAGCCAGAACAAGATCTCCATCTCTTTGACAGAGGTGCTTGTTATGCTTTCTTGCTTATGTAAAAGCCATGGGATTAGCCTTCAAATCTACTCAGAGTGCTTCAAACACCACGGGAATAAGCCATCTCCATAGTAACAGCTTCAATATTCAGCATGGAGATCCATAGTACCCTAGAGTGTTTGTGTCTGCACGCTGAAAACAAACCAGCCTTGTTTGAGGGCACCTGGCAAACTCACCAAAAAGTTGCTTTAAATATTTAATGGGAATAAGATGGTCAGTTATGCAGACCTGAAATCAGTAGATGTTACAATGTAAGGAAGCTGTATGTATCTGGCAGGCTTCCTCTGTGCAAGCCCTCTGCATGCTGGGTGGAAAGGCCCAAGTAATTCTGCCTGGTCACTCAGAAGAAAGGTCACACTCTTATAAAAAAGAAATACAAGGAAGGGAGGAAGGGAACCAGGGTGTCTCAGCTCTTGAGCCACAGGATGCCTGGGGAAGGCTGCAAGCTCTGTGGATATTGCCTCACTCTGCTCATTGGCTGCTGCTGCAGGCCTCTCAAAAAGGGCAGTTATGGGTATCACTGTGCTGTGATGACAACAAAATCAAGACGGGCAGATTAAATTACACCTTCAGAAAATACTGGCAATGAATTCAGGGTTCACATCACACAAGGAATCCATGGGAGGATATAAGTTTTACACACCGCAAAGCACAAGCTGCTCCAGCAGGTACTATCGTAGCTCTGCCCACTGAAACCATTTTGGAAATGCCTGTCTACAAGAGGCCAGGATTTTGCTATGCTGAAAACTGTCTCCAGAGTCCTCTGGCTGAGCATGGATAGGAAGGATGTCCACCCAGCAATGGACAAGTACCTGGCCCCCTGAGCTTTGTGGAGGCAAGAAATGCCTACAAGCGTTTTTAAGCTAGCGTTAGAGATGCTACCTGGCTGATTTTTAGGAGACTTCCTGTGATCCAGCAAACTCCCTGCTTTTCTGCAGCCTCCCCTCAGCAGAGAGAAACAGACAGCCCATGTCCTGCATTTGCAGAAGTGTTTTTACACACACAAAGAGCACATTCAGATCTGATGCTTCCAGCTGCCACAGAGATGCACACAGAACCAGCAGTTCACCTATACAGGTGACAGGCTGCAGAACATGCACACAAGCTGCAGCTGGGGCTGGGTGAGCTCAGCCACGGCCGCAGGACGGCAGGCTACACACAGCCTTTTCTCTCAGTTACCCGAGTTCAGACAAATGTAAAGCCCACATGCTACGTGACTGCGCCTACAGTTAAATATCTCAGCTGGTAACCACTACTAAATATAGTCCTGGTGGCTTCCCATAGAACAGGAGACACAATAGGCTTTTTAGGCATTTATCTTTAAAATGTTTTTGAAGAGCTGCTGGTGCTAATGGAGCAAACAACAGACAATATACCCTGACAGGTACATCTGCTCTCAATTCTATCATTAATCTCAAGATGACATCCATGGAGTGGCAGGTTCAAACGAGCTTCAAGCCGGGTAAACACAACAGGCAGCACACAAGGAAGCCAAGCCTCTGGTCAGTTGGACTAGGCTTTGGCCAGGTTTGGCCCCAAGCAGTAGGTTGAACTTCATGAAAGAGGCTGTGAATGCTCGTTAAAGGGCACCTCTTCCTCTCTCTTACCCAAAGCAGCAATGCAGAGATAATGTAACAGTTCCCTGAGTGTCTTAACTTGGCTCCAGTTTGGCTCTACTGCAACCCCTGCAGGACAGGATGACTTGAGGAAGAGAAGCAAGGCAAAGCCCTTTCTTGGGACTCTACTGAGACAGGAACAGTGAGATTCCACTGCTGATGCAGCCCATCAGTGACTCTTTCGAGCAGGGCTGAAACTGAACTTCTCATTAGCAAGGTGCTAGCTCCACCAGTGAAGCCAGCCCTCGAAGCTGCTCGGCTTTTAATCATACTGGCCCTTGGGAGGCAAATACAGCTGCCTGGGCGGAATACGCTTTTGGGCAACAGAGTATTCTGTGTTAAGGTGTAACTTTTCCTCTGTTGTATTTCATCCCATTGCTTCTCCTCTGGTCTCAGGAGCCCTGGAGAGCAGCTCATCTCTCTCAGTTTACAAATGTGAATGCAGTTTCTACCCCCGGCCTTCTCTCTTACATATGTCTGGTCCCTGCTGCTGTTATCCTCTAGACTTTCTCCAACTGGTCTTCAACCTATCCCACGGTGACAAAGCCAGTAGCTACCTTCACTATCCATGTGTTCACCACCAGAGCAATCCTGTGTGAGACACACTGTAGTAGATCTGTACATAAGAAGCTGCCCTGTGCTCTCAAGTCTCCTGCAAGGACTATAACACTCTATTAATTCAATGTCTCTTCAAAGACCAATTGCTGTGCAGATCAAAACACAGGACTTTGGCTGTGTATTGAAAAGCATTGCCTTAGGGTAGAAATAGAGTAGGACACAAGGCTGTAGACAGTTCTGCAAACTTCCACCACAACAAGAAGACATTACTCCTCTTTAAATAGTTACATTTAAAATGTTAAGTTAGTTGTTTCCCAATTTAGACTTTTCAATATTTCAAGAAAAGGGGAATTTCAGTCTGTTTGAACTACCAAAACAATACTTGAAAAAAAAAAAAAACCAACCCCAAAACCAAAATGCAGGATGCAGGATTATAAAATAATGTCCTGCATCACTGACTTCCAGACCTAGCGTCTGAAACATAACCCCATTCATGAAACTAAAATGGCTCCATCTGATATGCAATTTAGGTTGTTTCACTGCTCTTGGTAGCAGACTGTTTTCATAGGTCTGAAGATTGCATCAACATCATACGGTGGAACCAAGCTACAAAGTGACCTGAGAATAGCAGGCCTGGAGTTTTAAGAGGAAGCCAGTCACTGTGGAGATGGACAGGCAAGGCACTACAGGGCAGCAGAGGGACTGAGGACCTGAACTGAAAGATTAAGAACACTGGAGGCTCAGGGCAAGAGCTCTGTATGTAAGGACACCTCAGCCATATTGAAAACTCAAAGTCTTCAGTGACAGGTTAAACCAACTATGTAACAGGTGGTGTATGCCTCTGGAAACAAACATCATTGCTCAAGTAATGAGAGGAGATTCTCAAAGAGAAAACCCCATGCAAAGCAGCATCAAATGAGCTGATGTATTCCCTTCCTGTGTTAGGCTACTGAATTTAGCATGAGTGACAGATCATTGCTGCCTCCTCTCATACACACGTACAACTCCTTTTAACAATTCCAGTGGTCAAGGAGCTTCTTCAGTCGTTTCCAGGACATACGTGCACTAAAAGAAATGGAGGACAAATTTATCTATTTTCACATGCTCTATTCCATTGTTTTACTCCAGGATGCACTTATAAGAACCTTAAATGATATTTAATTCTTTACAACTACTTCTGTGCACCTATGATTTTATCATTTTCTTCTGACTAGTGGTGTCGCTTTTGTGAAAAATACCTTTTCCTGTGCAAAATCAATTTGCACAGGAAGAGATTTTCAAGGGAACAGTTTGCTGCTTCCACCCCCTCAACACTTTCAATGGCACGGTGTCTGGAAAACCAGAAATCTTAAACAGCTCTCATAAAATAGAATTTATTACTCTTCTTTTCATCTTCAGAATGAGGAACGAGCACAGAATGTCCAAGTTCCAGCACACAGTCCCACGCTTCAGTTCCTGGGCATCCCTTTGCAGGGAAGGGCATGACAGCCATGTTACAGTTGGCCACTAAGATTTGACTGTATCTCCTCAGAGGTGATACTTCAGTGGCATATTCCATATCTAGATTAGGGTTCTGCCCTTCCTAGAATGAACAGTATCTGATCTCAGAACAGTTTGGCTGCTGCTCTGTCTTGCCACCTGGGAAGCAATGATGTGAGACACCATCAGTAAAACTTCACACTAAGCACATACTGCACAGTTTCCACAAAGCATGAGTGGAAAGGCCCTTCTCACCTGGGAATGCATTTATATCAATGACCGCATGCTGCCCAGTCTGATTGTTAATGATGATATCAATTCCAAAGAGGGAAACTCCCAGAGCTTGCCGCAGTGCCTTAGAGATTTCCCGGATGACATCGTCGTTTGGCCGCTCAAATACTCCTTCGATTTTATCCAGCTATAGTGGAAAAAGACAAATTACTAAGGGACTCTGAAACAGTCTTTTTAGTGGAAAGATTGATTTTCAGAAGGTTCTAGGTGCATATCCATCAAATCTAATTGCAGAGAACTGGTAGCATGAAACAGAGAAAGACAGCAAAGAGAAACTACTTTCATAATTCAGAATCCTTCCTATATTGGAAGATCACCTCTCTAAGGCACCTAGGTCTTCCTCTTCACACTGGTGCAGCTCCTTGGGAGATAGAGCAGTGTAGGAATGAATGAAGGATCAGTCTCACTATTTTAAGTGCTAGAACCACATGTTAAATAACAAATACAGTCAGCATGTTTAACTCTCTGCTGCAAATATTCTGGATATCATTGTGTTGTTTCAATGTAGAATAAGGCCTATGTTAAAGGGCTTATAAAACAGACTGCTGCCGTTAATTTAATCTGAGCCATACAATACAATTCAGATGATACCTTCAGGACAGAGGCTAATTCAAAGGGGATACCTTCCATATAGGTTTTCATGTATAAATTATTCTATGAACATTTATTACAATGTGCAACTCAGGTTACTTATGACTGGAAGACATAACTTTCTTCACTTTTTTAAGTTATGCAGCAGAAATATACTGTTATGCCTACAGAAGCGTGTACAGAATGCATATGTGTATGAGAGAGCTGGCACTACAGCAGCATATACTCATCTCTAAGTTTGAAAGTAAATTTAGCCATAAAGAGATTTATGACTAGCACAGTTACAGTTTTAATATTTAGCATGCCTATCAGTGTTGCACACAACTTAAAATTTAATCATCATCGACTACAAAACTACTCCCCAACAAAGCTCGTGAAACAGAAAAGAATTTGGAGACTCAAGAGATTTAAAGGACCCAGTCCTGTAAAGTGACTTTCTCAGCAGTCGAGTGCCCAAGAACTTATTAGTGCAAAGCTTATTAAAAGGACTGGTAATGCAAGCATGAAACTGTGCGGTGTGCTGGCACTGCTGGACGTGGAAGACACCCTGAAATGGTCCTGTGGTCACAGCTTGGGTGTGCTCACAATACAGACAGCTACTGGCCTTCTGTGGCCCTGCCCAATGTGATTTATCTGCTTGAATTTTCACTATTCGTCTTTCCTCACAGAACTGAGTCCTAGAAGGATGATTTATGCTTATTAAGTTCTCTGGACAGGGAAAGGCCAGGTATTTGCATTCAGAACCTCTTCTTCCCTTTGCCTAGATTAGCTCTGGGGAATTTAGCCTGGCAAGCAACACAGCCCTGCTGCATCAGTGCTTCCTCACCAGAGCTCGGTAAGGAAAACCAGAGGGGGACACAGTCATGCTGGTTCGCTGTACCAAACAGACCTCAGCCTGCAACACAGAAGCAGATAACTTGTGAAGGAGAGTTACTAGCTACTAACACTTCCATATGAAAGGACTAGATAGTTTTCCAGCCGCGCTAGAGGTAAAAAGACCAAGTGTACTTACTGCTGTTAAGACAGATGAGGATTCTGGTTTTGAAACATTGTGGCTGTTGAAAAATATTGATTCTCTGTCTGGAATTAAAAGCAGGTTGTAAATAATTTTATACCAGATTTTAATTTCCAAAGGATTAGTGCAAGGAACAGTAGATGGCACTGCAGCCCCAGGAATCTAGTCCTGATCCCTACCGGGCACCCACCCCACCCACAGGGCTTCCTCTCTTGCACTCTGCTGCCTGCACAGGCAGGGACCCATGGCCTGGCCACCCACAGTTTTCACACCTTGGACCACAGATAAATAGAACTGCACAGGGTTAATAGAAACCGGTTTCCTTTCCTTCACCAGAGCAAATTAACTAAGTTCAGTATGATAATGAACTTAATTTCTACTGATTTGCTATACTCAAAGTGGCAGTTCCAATGGGAAGGTGTGTGGTAGAAGGGAATAGCTACATTCACTGCAGGCAGTGGATCGATAGTGCTCAGGGTACGCTAAGATGTGTACTAAGACTGAACCTGGGGAAAGCACTGCCACCATGGAGGAAAGCAGTAAATGTCATGGTCAGGACCTGCTCTCCTTTTGGAGGCACCACAGAAATGCAGGAGTCCTGCTGAAGTGACAGAAGCCACTAACGTACCACAGTGGAAACCGTGGGGAGAACTCTAGCACCTCTAGCCCTGTTCCCTCTGTGCTGGGGGTTTTACTGGCAGGGAGAAATCCACCACAAGTTTCTCCTTGGGCTTCTCACCATGGCAGACTGACGGCATCATACAGACAACCTGAATCAAAGACTCAGCATGCAGGTTGCACCAGCAATAGAGTATTTCTGCTATGCTGGTCTCTCTGAGTGGAAATTTAAGAGCAGCCACAGGGCCACACAAAATAAAGACCAGGGAGCTGCAAACCCAAATTCACTCTGCAGTTTGATACCACCATATACTCTTCTTGCCTTTTCCCCCACCTCAGAAAGGTCCTGTACTTCCCGACAGTCAGCCCCTGGAGTGCCTCACAGCCGCCACATCTGTTTAATTGTCAGATCTGCCTGGTCAGGTGCCTGTAGCATGGCCCCTTAAACTCTCCCAATGAGGGTAAGAAAGCCAGACACTTATCCCAATCTGCCCACAAAATTTATTTCTGTGTGGGTTTCCAGACTAACAGATGAGATATTAGCTGAGGCATTTTTAGAATGATGCCTTAAAATGTTCCCTTCCAGTAAAAGTATAGACCAGCTGTCCTAATAGTTTATATGAACACAGATTCTGGCCTACCTAATTTGATCAGGACATAGAGCAGAGCTATATACCTACAGAGAAGGACTGCTACCAGGATCCTGCTATACATTCACTACCAAAATACATACTTGTGTGCAGAACACAATGGTGAACATACATGGGTATACTAAGATCAGCAGGAACCACTAAGAAAAGTGACAAGAAACTGACACTTGTTCATTCATCTCCTTTAGCTTGATACCTTCTCCCCACCCATCCCCACCTCCTGGATTTGTCCAGTTGCAGGCATGCTCCCATCCATGAGCTGCTAGTTTCTTTTTGCTTTTGATGGGCCACAGAATGCAGCTCTCTAGAATTGAGCTTTTTTCCATAAAGTAATCTTTAATGAAAACCCTTGAAGTACTGCTTTCTAGTGTTATATCGAGGATCACTGTCCTTACTGACAAATTCATTCCTCCTTGCCCCCAACACAGCTCATATCTACAAACCAAAGGACACTTCCCAGCAAGGTTTACAAGACTGAGCCTCGCATGAACAGAGAGGTTCGTTTAGGGGAGAGCACAAGTGATCTTTAATTTAAACACACATACAAAAGGTAAAAATAGGAAGAGGAAGTTCTGAAATGATGGAATCCAGGAAATTCTCTCCAAAGCACATTTATAAACAAACTCCAGAACAAATGACACAAGAACTTACCGTGAAATGAGAGAATTTCCCTCCCTCTCCCCCTTTCCATAGGACATAAACCACTGTTTCTAACAGGTAAGACTCAGGTTACCATTGTATAAATATTTACTATACAAATGTCATTCGTATGTACTCCAGAGCAGATGAGTTCTTTCCCTTCCTATTGAAATTATACAAAGAGGAAACATGGTATGTAAGAACCAGCTGCCTTCACTTCAGCAGCCTTTTCAAAGATATTTTTCTTTTGAGCTGCTTGCTGCCAAGTCTCCAAGAACAGACATTTCCATTTAAATTGGCACAACGTACCTGAGATTCCTGCAGAGAAGTTCTTTAAAGATGGTCTTTTCACCACCGTGTAGGATTCCCCGACCACAAAGACTTTATACAGCACGGCATTGTGATTGATGAAGCTCTGAATGACACAAGGGGGGCGAACAGCTTTCAGGCCCTCCTGGTTGAAGATGATCGCCATCTGGAAACATACACACACAGTTGTGTACAAATCTTGCAATAATTTCATGTTTACCCACCACCTGACTAGCAGTGAGGGGGAACATCTATGGTGGATATATATTGACTGCATGTGACTTCTTTGCCAGCAGCTAGTCCTATTGCATTACATTTCACTTCACTTCACTGACACACAACCCTTCAAATACTACTGGCAGTGGAGCTTTCATTTTCCATTAACATTTCCTTCTCAGCTCTTTGAAATTTCATTTGCTGCTTTTAGTTGGGAAGCTACTGCAACCGCAGGTACAACAAAACGATAAAATATTTGACCAACACACATGACAAAGTTTTTATTGAATACAAGTGTGTACCATGAGAACAACAGAAGGAAGAGCTCTGTGTACTAAGTACATATATGAGTTCTTCCCCACAGCTCTATTTCCTGTGGTTTGGTTCAGGCCAGTTGCAGAGGCCTGAACACCAGGGTTTTTACCTGCATCATCAGAGAACTTTTTTCAGGCTCTGCTAGTTCTTACTGCTACTAAATGCCAGCCTAATGATTTTCTTGGCTTGGTTTCATCCCATTACTCCAAATGGATAGTTGTCTTGAAGAGACTGGAGCAAATAGGCCAAAAAGAAACGCATTTATAGGGCCTGAATGATGAACAACAGCTGCCTCAAACAGCACAGAAAAGGTGCTGGTAGGTGCACAGAAGTACTTTGACAAGCCAGCGTATCTTGAGCCCACGTTGCACTGCTCTTTCCGTTGATCCCTCCATTACCATGCTTACATGCATATATAATTATCATAACTGTGGTGCTCCATTTTGCAGGTTTGTTGTTGATTGTCATGGCTCCTACAGAGAATCAGTAGCAACCACCATTCTGTCACAGATGATGAAATGACTTTATACCAGTGTGCCCCTACACAGCAGTGATGATAAACTCAGGTTTAGCTCTCCGTCCTTAAAGCCTTGAAAAAGCTACACTCTAGTTATCTTAATATTGACCTCTCTTCATTAGTCCAGTGATGCTGGGGCTTGTTATCCACAGTGGCAGTAGGGAATGTGGTAGTTAGGTAAGGACTGTTCAAGGCCAGAGAACCTGGAAAATGTTTCCCTTACTTTCCTCTGGGCAAAACTCCCTCCCACAGGTAGGGATGCTTTGGTTAGAGCACCTTCTCCTCTGAAGAGCCTTGAAGACAACAGCTAACCATCTGAGTCTTGAGCCTGCCACTTTCCTTGGTCAGTGCAGAATGCACAACACTTACCAGATAAGTTCCTAAGCTTTGAAATAACCTTTTTTTCTTATGCCTGTTAATATTTTCTCACTGTCCTACCTGGGCCTACTGTTCTACTCAGTTTAGAGAGGCTAAGAGAATTCCTTTGGGTCCTACAGTGACTCCACAGCGATATACAGAGTAAAATTGGAGCTTCCTGCCTCAGCCCAGTGGAGATGAGTTGCTTGCTCATTTTTTCCATATGCTTCCTGTTAGTTTTCATGCTTTCTGAGATTAGCCCTATTTTAATGAAGTCAGGGTCACTGGAAGGATTTTACAAAGAAACTTTACCTCTTTGTGCTCTCTCTGATTAGCTGCTCATCTGACGTACGCTGTACTTTCAGACTGAATTTTTGTAACACCTTAGCTTGTTCCAGTAATAAAAATAGTAAAGATAATAGGTTTTGTTGTTCAAAACCAGACACGATAAATAATGTAGTGATTACATATTCATATTTAAAGGTCTAAGCACATATTTGTCCTTATTCCTCCTTATCTGGTAGATCACATTAGATCATACAATTGTCTGCGTGCATGCACAATGACTCAGTAGATTAACATTTTCTGAGTTCAAGTCACTGTGTGTATTCAATACCTACTTGCAGCTGATATTCTTACTCTGTCTCTATTATGTCAGATGCTATCTGACAGCACAGAGCAAATTTGTGATGGTAACAACCTGTGTAAGAAACCTACTCTAACCAGCACATTTGTCCGTCAAGATGACTCACAGTTCCAACAACATCATACCTCATTTGTCTCTCACTGGTGGCAAGAAACACTGGTCTCTTCCTCCTCCTGTGTAGACTGTTGGCACTATAGCATCTACAACATCACACTGGCAAGAACTGTGCTGTTCCTATAGCGTTCTCTTCAAATATTAGTTAATTAATCCCCATAAACAAACATAAGATGAGCAAGTACTTATCATCCTATTCCAGAAGCATGGAAACCCAGAGAGTTTACCCTCTCAGCACAGAACTGACCCAGGCTACTGGAAACCATGTGAAACCTCTTTTCTGCAAAGCTCTGTGCCAACAGCCCTATGGACTAGCTAGCACACAACCCATATAACTCTCATGGTGTTGCATTATGCTGGTTCACTGCTATGTCTCATGGTTTTTGGTATGCATGAATACAGCTCCAAGAATTTGCTTGTAGAGTACACTTGCTCTTTGTCTGGCAGTAACATAGGAACAAGACTTTATATCATGATTTCCAAATAGCATTCCTCATTACAAAGGCAGGGCTCTTTTGAAGGCAAACAAAAATATTTGGCACCAAGAATTTTTACTGACAATGTCCTTAAGGATTCAGTCTCAAAAAACATAATGATTCTCTGCCTTTTCACTCCTGTCTGCTCAGCACTTAGGAAAAGAGTCATTCTAGACATATTTCTTCAGGTAATGGGTCTCAGTGATGTCTCATGGCAGCTTTACCAAAGGTCAGTTATATTCTGACCTGCTGGCAGCCAAGAAGGACAACCTTCAAGCATCATCTCTGTTCAACAAACAGTGCTGGCAAAGTAGGGTTTATGTGCTGAGCTGGCCAACATGCCTTCTAGTACATAGGCCACGTAGAACTGTGGGACACCACAAGATTACTAACTAACAGCACCTTGGCTTAACTAGCTCATGTTTTCACTGCCAAATGTGGAGTTTGCCAGTCTTGGCTGGCACCAACCCAAAATTCAAGCCTGTACCTTCAGCTGTCCCTGTTAGCCAGTACTTGAACTTTCTGAATAGTCATCTTACGAAGAAAAGCAATTCTGGTCTGGCTGTGTTCTAGATCCAGTGTCAGCTCTTCAGTGAGAATATCTCTACAGAAAATGATTTACCAAAAGCCAAAGGACTCATAAATATAACAGGCAACAATTTCTTGCTTCTAGACCTATGCTCCATCTTCTAGACAGCCTGCACTATAAGCAGAGTATTTATTTTATGCCTCTCTTGCCATTATTGACCATAAAATAGCAATTACAGGACAGTTCCTCTCTAATCATAAGTAAACTTTTGGATCACTCCTTAGAACCCAGTAACTCCAAAAGTGACTACTATTACTTCATAAAGTACTGCTTCAGGTTTTTTTCCAGGGGTTCTCCTAGGCTCTACTCATAAGTTCCTGTGATAAAGTGCAGCCTACAAGTGTATTTTAGTCTAATTTTTGCTCAGCAAATTGAATTTTGACAGGAGGCTGAGGTATGTTTGCACCATATGAAAGAAGAGCAAAAGAAGATTCACCAGGGAAACAAAGTCCAAGCCTGACTGGACAAGCACTGAAAGGTTCATGCATTTCAGGGTGACATTGAGAGGAACTCTTTGGCAGAAAAATCAGCAGGGGAACTGGAGTCTTAGATTCATTAACAATCCAGTCATCAAAGTATTCTTGGGAATGATAGCAAAAATTTACAGCAGCTGCTCCAGCAAACTAACAGAACTGTCTGTTGGCTCGTAAAATGATTCAAACTAAGGCCGGCAGGAAAAATCTCACTGCATTTTTAAAAGGAAGTGCTGGTCACTCAAGATTTCAGCCATAGCCATTCTGCTTGTCTAGATGTAGATTTTACTTCAGGGCCTTCAGCTCTCAGAAATACTGCAGCAACATACTGCACGTTTCAGGAACAGCTGGGAAACCTGGACCGACGACCATGTTGTTAACAAAGGAAGCCAGGCGTTAGGAGAGCCAGCAGTGAGGGCTGGATTCTCAAAACTGAGCTGTGGTAAGCAGGAAGGCAGGAAGCACAAATGGAAAAGAATTAAAACAGGAGTCAACTCTCCTAAATTTAGAGGAAGCTAGGCTCATAGGGAATGCACTTCTTCCAGGAATACATAACCGTTTTAACTGCAATTGTCTTACGGGAAGGAGGGAAGGCAGATAGTTCTACCAGTCCTGTTCTCCCCACAGCTCCAACAGTGTTATTACAACTGAACATGCCTGGAATCTGTCTCTATCTCCTATTCCCTTCCAAGGAAGGGAACCAGCTGCTTTGTCTGCAGCACAAAATGATTTCTCACCTGTACCACATATATGTTGGAAGAGAAACACGGTAGGGTGGAAATTTCACTTAAGTGTGACCTCCCACCAAAGGAGAAGCTGAAGAAGACTCCTTGCAGACAGAGCTGACCGGAGACTACAAAATACTAGAAGCATCTAGATGATAGAAGCTAGAAACGGCTAGAAACAACTTTTATGTCAAGAGGTTAAAGTTGTATTTAACTTGATTTCAAAGAAATCTGAAAAAAATAATGGTGTAACTAAACACAAGGGAGAGGTGGGGAATAAGAAGTTGTTTGGACATAGCCCTCATTCTGCCCACTACATGATCAGAAAGCACCATCCAAACCACCATGGGGGGACTAGAAGCAGGGTGGCAACACTGCAAAGATTTTTAAACTCACCTCGTGAGAGTTGGTTCCATGGGCCACTCTGGTTTTACAAACTAGATAAATAAAAAGAAAAAACAATGCACCACTGAAACAGGACACACAAACCCCTTATAAACGTGTTCCCACCCACATGTGTGAACACCGTAGTTCACTAGACCAAGGCATTGACTGTACCAGATACCAGTGACAGTCTCTGCCTGAACAGTGTCCTCAATCACTGCAAAGCTTGGCTTGCTCCAAGCCCTACTCCCTCAGCTACTCCCTGTAACTAAGGTGCAAGCAAAGGTCATTATTAGGACTGGCCAGAGGTTAGTACCAGTACTGGTATTGCCATCCTGACTATTCAGAGGGCATCTTCACAAGTACATGACTTTGTCTGAGGCTGAAGCTACTTTACAGTTACCATAAAATATGACTGCCCTGAAAATGAGGGAACAGGGACACAGTGGAAACCAACTTCTGTTTTTGGAAACCTCTTTGTTTTTGGGAAAGAGCAGGAAACCAAATGGGCGGAATCAAACTAAGATATAACATATTTTTTGCAGGCAACCATAGAGGTGGACAAAAATGTACAAAGAGCCCAGCAGTTCTTCTTTTTCCTTCCTTATCTGCACTGTACACTCTGGTTCTCACCTCCACTCTAAAACCAGTAAGAGGAAAGAAACCACATGCTCCAGCTACTATGAATCCAGAGAAGAGCTGAAGACCGTGGGACCCGCACAATGACTAGAGCTGATGTTATTTATATGTTAAGCAGAAGAGAGGAAAACTCACAAGTAGTGAGGGCGTGGATAGGACAAGACTTCTTTGGGGGTTGTTAGAAGAGTTAAATAGCCAGGCAAGAGGACAGGCAGCTATGAAAGGCAGATGACCTGCACTAGAATCCAAAGTAAATTGGTAACTTGAAATTTTGGGAAATGATATATGGCATATGCTCTGGAGAACAGGAGCATTTTTAAGGAAGAAAAAAAGAGAGAGGAGACATAAAAAGTATTCCCATAATACCACGTTCTCTTAATTTTCAGTTTTATTTTCTAATTTTATCATAATTTCGAGTGGTTGATTCAGGCCTTCTGAATATATGGGCTATGCTGCTGGCTGCTCAGTACTAGCCAGCCTGTATTGAGAAGACAATGCACATGGGTGAAGAAGGTAGGTCAAAGCCATTCAGTAGACTTTAAATTACTGCTTCACAATCTAGCTTCAGGAGACCTGCCTCACTGGGGAGAGTGATGGCAGGGAGGACAAAACATGCGTCTTCCACATGACTTTACCTCTGAACTTTACAAATGAGGCAAGCGCAAAGGAACAAATACCAACTAACCGATTCTGCTTGCTTTATACTGCAAGGAATCAAATGAATGAATTAAAGCACAAATCCCACAATGGAACTTGCTACAAAGCACAAAGTTCATAGCAGCTATTTGAGGCTGTGGGCCCTTGGAGCCTGCTATTTGTGTAATTTTTTACACTCTTTCTTCTACCATCTAAGATTATATTCGTAGCCTGGACCAGAGAAGGGGAGAGGTGGGTGAAGAAAGAGGACAGTCTGCAAGGCAGTGATTTTTTCAAGAATAATAATGAAGGCACCTGGTAGGAGAAATACCTTGTGCAAGTCCAGGGCAAGAGGCTACCCGTGTTAGAACTATAAGCATTTCCCAGGAATGCATTTTTACTGTAGTGAGGCATTTAAAGTAAGGAACATCAATAAAAGGCAAAGTAAAAGCTGATACGGCAGAGTTTTCTTCCATATTCCAAGCAGACCACTTCAGAGCATTTGTTTCAGGAAGGTTTTAACACCCTTGACACTTTGGCAATGAAACCCACACTTCTACAGTGTTGGCCATGTCTTGGGGGTGCATGTGCATTATTCAGAACCTAGTAGAAGCACAAAGGAAAAGCCCATGTACATACTGAATGGGAATGCCAGTCCATTCTTCTCTATAAGCTGCAAGGTATCTTCTCCACAAGCACTTGTCAGCTCCATAAAGGGTGGTGAGCAGATCCTCTCATCTACAAAACAAAAAAAAGACTCAAATGGAGATGAGGGGTTTAGCTTCTCAGCTGCATCATTACTACTCTCTCCATACTAACTGCTTCTTGCTAGTCAGCTTTGCTTTAACAGTTGATATTAAAGCACTGGAAAGATTATCAGCCAGGCCTGAATTTGGGTTTCTGGGAACATTTCAGAAGATGAAACGTCCAATTTTCCAATAATCTAAATGGAAATACAAATACAAAGCCCATGTTTTCATGATCACTCACTTAATATGTAGCTGCATAACACTTGGTGAGGCGAAAAGCAATTGGGATCTTAGCTCTTAACATCATGCCTTCAAGCATAATTCTCTAAAGCACTTTACAAAAACCTGAATGGTCAGCGAGTGTGGCTGGAGCAGGCAGTCTCACAAAGCCATCATTACTGTAGGGCTCCTCAGGTGGCAGACTCCAGTGTGGATTTACTTCAGCCAAGGTGCCAGCCATGTAATACATCCCACTGTCCACTGGCACCTCTCTGCCATGAAAGCAGTGCTCATTCGGTCAGCAGGCCCAAAGACTTTCAGACAAAAGCTGTGCACACATTGAGAAAGTCAAAGCAAGAACACCACCCAAGTAAGAGAAACTATCCAACCTAACTTCTTAGTGAGCACAGTCTTAGAAGTACTCCATGGAGTTTCAGCTGTGGCCAGGTTAACTTTGGAGTCTCATGAACGAGTTATAACTCAAGTCAGCTGCACAGTACCGCACTGCAGTTCAGAACAGATCTGTCAAAACTCACTTCTAAGACTTATCTCAAGAGAAACAGCAGGACACCTTCCTCCAAGAAGCAACAGGAGACCAACATGAATGATTGGAGAAACTGTATCTGGCAAACTCATGTCACAGGTTTGTATCAACCAGCAACTTGTCTTGAAAACAAGCAAAACATGACAATTACCATCCACATTTATCCCAGCAAGCACAGAGAATCCAAACAGGTGGAGGCTGTGCTCTGCAGATGGTGCAGGAACTGAAAAGTTCATGTAAACTAAAACTCTAGCAAAACTAACTATATACTCTGAGAGAGCCATGCATCCAAAACCCACTTTATAAGCACTGTTTAGATAAACAATTTTAACTTTATTATAGGTATACATTTATGCACATTGCCTCGCACAGAGGAGAAAACTGAATCACTGAAAATAACACAGGCAGAACTCTCTATATTTGGGTATACATATCTCAATATATGCTTCAGCACTCTGAGAATATGAGAACTCCAGCCATTAGCAATACTATTGCTACAAGAAGTTTTCTGCAAAAAGAAAAGACTATTTTCATACATTCTAAAAGGAGCAGAAAGATTGATGCTTTGAGGTCAACCTCTACAAACCTAAACAAAACATCCCAGGCTTCAAAGCTTTCAGTTCACTGCTATGAAAACAGAAAGCGGCATCCAAAAGTGACAGGTACTGTAATATTTACAAGCCTTTGCCAGAGCAAAAGTTCCTTGGCTGGATGAATTTAAGGAATCAGATTTAGTTTACAGATACTTGGGAACAACTTTGGCTTGGCAGCTCTCCCACCCATATGCTTAAGGCTCACAAATAACTTTGCCTTCAGAGTGCAGATGCAAAGGGACCTATGGTTTCACCTCACTTCCCTCCATTTCTCTCCCATGCAAACAGGAACAGGAGACAGGGAGGATTCAGTGCTCCTGCCGATTACAAGACATTTGCAAAGACCACCTGGATCAACAAAAAGTAGCAGATAAGACTCTTAGCATCTCAAAGTGCTCCTGCTGACTTTGCACAGCACTGGCATTTTCTTCACCAAGAAGGCAATTCTGGCCTCCTGAAGCCTCTAAAACTGACTATTAATTCACAGCCGGACCTGAGGACAAACAAACCCTCGCTCAACACAAGGTTTCAGTACGGCCTACAGCTAGAAAGCTGCTGCTCTGAAGGCAGCTGTAGGTTTTAAAAAAACCAAACATCTTCCAGCTGCCAGCAAGGATCCTGTCCTCCTTCCCAGGGTGACAAACACATGCTGAAGATTTCTCTCGCCAGCAAGCTCCGGCTATCAGAGTGACAGCAGTCTCAGCGCACCTCCTCTGCACTGAGGTCCAGGACAGACCTAATCCATTGGTTGAAGGTCAGTCTCAGTACTGTTTTACACCAGCATGGAACTACACCATACAATCCCCAACATGCAAACAAACACCCAGTGGTACATTGAACCCTCCCCTCTCCTCCTGCCAAGGTAAGCTGCTTTAGCAGGATCTTACTGAGATGCAGTCAGGGACTGGACCTTTGGCCACTGTCACTGCTTCTTCACAAACCAGTAGTGACCAGTCACCATGGGAAACCAGTGCCAAAAAGGACAACAACAAATACAGAAACAAACAAAACAGTGTAGAGGTGAGAATAGGTGACAGGAGTCTGGCCCACCGTTGACCTTGTGTATTGACACTACAGGCTAAGTCCCCAGTCAAGCTATACTCTCATTTGCATCAGAGAACCCTAGGGTGGATGAAGCACTCCTGTAAAAGCAGTCTGAGAACTATTACAGTACGAGGCCACAGCCATGGCACTCCTCCCGCAGAGCTGCATTAGCCATGCACTGCTGGCAGAAGTGACTCTGTATGTGTGTCAGGACACAGAGCTGATACAAGCCAGAAATCATGCAGGGAGCTGACGCTGTCGCTCTTCTACCATCAGTACTCATCCCATCAGCACGCTGCTCTGAGCTCCGTGCTGGGATGCCACCAACTGGAAGAGACTTCTAAAACAGCGAGTCTGGAAAGGACTCTGCCTCATCTTCCATCCTTGGTACATACAAACACCCTTAGTTCCCAAAGAGATCATTACAAATGTGATTTCTATGCTTTCCAATTTGGATCTGGCACTAAAACTCAGGCACTTTCTCCATCCCTTTGGGTACATACATTCAATCACATGATAAACAGATAACCATAATTACTACCTTCATGCAGCCTTTACTGAACTGAAGAATTCAGTGGAAAAAAAATCTCTCCACAAGTCAAAGGACTGATGTAGTATAAGAGGCTCTACATTTTTATAGGGCACAGGGGTATTCCTTTTTTTTTCTAGGTGTCTGGTAGTCTCTTAGAGACCTGCCTTTGAAATACCGTCAGGGTTCCAGGTGGACTATGTCAGGTCCAGACTGCCAACTTAACTGCAACAAGGGAAGACTCTTCAGTCAGGAGAGGGTTCAACTCTCACTTCAGACAAGTACCAAAAACATCTGTAGCATTTTTTTGTTAGAAACAACACATCATAATTAAATTTAAAAGTAAAAAAGCTGTGTTCCTCTCCTGTCTCTGTCCTCATTTTTATTGTATGCCTTGGTGCTAATTTTGTGGTGTCTGCTTTATATATTTTCCTTAAAATTTTCTCCTTTTTCTTCAAGATTACCTGATCAAATAGGGAGTTCCCTCTGTCCTCTTTTTTTATGTTCTGCAATTTTTCTCAACCTCATCCCCATTTCTTCTCTATGCCGGCCTTTTTTTCAACTGTCATTTCTGTTCTTCCACTGCTAGCTACACTTCATCCTTCCATAACCTTTGAGTGGAGATAATGGCTGGGATCATGTTCATTGCAAACACAAGGAGAGCATTTTCAGCGGGACCCCTGAAGACAGCAGGAAAGCTGGCACTAAGAGGTCACAAGTAACGGGCAGCAATAGCCTCCCTCCACTCAGTGTCGGGGCAGTCAGCTCTGGCATGTCCTGCGCAGGGGTGAGCTTTGTCAGAGCATTGCTCCATTCCCACGGAGCAACAACATGATTATGAAGGTTAAAAACGTGACTGATAAAGGCCAGTTTACAGGATGAGTAACACAGCTGACCAACAAGAGATAGGTGAAGAGAGTACTCAAACCAGCGTGTTGGTGCCAAGGAGGGGATTACTCCGGATGAAGTTCAACAATAGTGATGTGAAGATGGGAAAGATGCAGACTAAATACTGGCTGGGGAAAAACATTTTCTGGCAGTGAGAACTGGTGGAAATCTTTATGCTTAGGACTTGCTTTAGTAACAGATACTGAGCAGTGCTCCTCTACCGAGGGCCCATGCACCACTGGTGGACTACAGACAGACTGCCAAATGGTTACAGGATACCCAAACCACCAAAAGGAAGAAGGCACAAGAAACCCAACACTGAACACACACTTCCATTCAGCAGGCAGACAAAAGAGAGGAAAAATAAAAGTAATACATAGCTTTTTCCAGTTGAACAAAAACTTATGTGACAGTACCTAGAGAACACTGTGACAGGGCTATGTAAGACAGTTCTTGGATGGTTTTTGATGGGGGTAGATGGTCCTTTGCCAAGGATTGAGGCTGTGTTGGCCACTAAATGAATGACAGATGCTCTCTATTAACCCCTCCCCCTTCCACTTCTGGGAAGGGAATAAGAACCAGTTCTTCTGGGAAGGAAGCGAGACTTAGGGGTTGGAAAAAAATCCTTAAAGCAGCTTTAATGAAACAGTAACAATAAAAAGAAAAAAGGCAGTAATAAGAAAATAATGAAATATATACGAATATATACAAAACCAATTTTGAACTCCCCCAGCCTGGACTCAGCAGCAGATGGGAACTGGATTCAGGAGCTGGATTCAGGAATGCACAGATTGGGATTGCAGGCAGAACAGACACAGTCCTCCTTGGACACTGGCCACAGAAGAGGAGCACTTGACTCTTGTGATCCCTTAGATTTATACTGAATATGACAAATATGGAATGGAATACTTTGTTGGTCAGGTTTTGGTCACCTGTCCTGTCTGCTTCTCTCCGCAAGTGTGACCTTTTACTTACTTACAACCCTTTCATTTATGGCACCCCAATGTGGTACGCAAGATTTAGCAGTGACCTTGGTTTCTATAGGAGCAAGTGTAAGCAAGAGTCTTTCTGCATACCAATCTTTAGTAGTAACTATAAACATCAAGTGCTATCACTTCTAGAAGCAGACACTGCCTGGAAAAATATGCTGTTAACTTCAGAAAGTGCAGTTACTTAGAAGAGACTGATCTGAAAAGCAAAATCACTAAATGGAGAACTGGTTCTGTTCTAGCTCAAACCAGGACACCCTTGCACTATAAAAGGTTGAGAAGTTCTGACACAGGACAGCTGTAGGTTACTGTGGGGAAAAAATAAACTGTAAGAACAGAAGAACCATACAACAGTTTCTTATTCAGATTTCTTTGGTCCTTATGATTTTGGAGAGATAACAAATAATAAATTGCAGATCCAATGCTCCGCATTCATAGATCAATAAACTTCCTTATCTTCAGAAAAGGAGTTTAAAATGAGAGTTCATGGTCATCAGTGAGGATAACTCAAAACACATGGCTAGGAAAAAAAACAACATGAGGATGCCACTGACTATTAAACTTCAGACTTACAGTCTCAACGTGTCTCCCTACCCTGTGATTTGCCATCCTTCTCTACCTAATCTAGGGATTAGGAAGCAGAGCAGACAGGCGGAAGAAAAAGTATTTATTCCCAGCACCACCAACCTCTTGCCACAAGACCATGACCCAATCACCAAACATGTCCTATCTCTGAATTTCCACTTGCAAAGTGAGGAGTCTTGCCTCCCTTTGGTTAAAGGGGGGTTTATGGACCTGGTTTAAGCAGTTTCAGGAAAAAGAGTTTTTAATACTACTGAGGTCATTACAACACCTGCACAAACTACCTGTTTGAAGCTTCAGTCTGACCATCAGCAAACAAAATTCTGAGAGCGTTACTGGAAAAACATAAAACAAAAGGTGATTACTTAAGAATATACTTTGACCAGGCTCATTACTGTCTCATTAGCAGCATCTTCTTTGTTTAACACAGAGAAGGTCACAGGAGCACCAAATGAGGGGCAAGCTGAGGAGAAGGGAAAGGTAAAAGAAGTTGGTACAGTGAATTTTTGAAACAGCTGGAGGGAGAACGCAGACAGTCAAAGGAGCACAAGAGGAGGCCTGGAGTTCCCCACACATGCAACACACCTGGTCCAAAGCACATGAGTGTGTGATCTCCTAATTCTGCTCAGCATTGCAAACGGAGCACAGTTTGTGCCTGAGTTGCTCTCTGTGCCTGGAAAGGCTGCCAGAATTATTTCTGAAGAAGCAGGGTGCATGACCTCCATATCGCACAATGCTCTACACAGAGAAATGACAAAGCTGCTCCTGAAAACTGCTGGTCTTTGCCGTAAACACCCTTAAGATAAGGAGGAAACATCCGTGACAAAATCAGGACTGGCTCAGGTCAGTCATCATCCAATGCTCCTGGAGCAAATGCTAAGCCTTAAGCTATCTGAAAGATTTACAGCAAACTGTATCAAACTTTAAACTTCCTACTTTGTTGATAAAAGCCACTCTTTAATAGAATAGTTGGCTCTGTAATTTGACAATGCTTAAGCCTTTTTAAAAATAAATATATTTTCAGTAAACTGTGGTCCACTTTAGCTCCCACCAGCTTGCACTGCTGCACTCTGTTCCTGGGGGGATAGAGAGGATGCACTGCCAGGACAACATCTTCTTCTCCTAGTACAATAATGGGGAGGAAATCTGAACTTCCAGCTCACCCCTGCCTCCCAAGTTCATTTTCAACAAAAAAAAAACCCCTAACCAGCCACACACGGAAGCTGCCAGGCTCTTTTTTTAGCATGCAGCTAAACCTTATCTTGAAGGTATCTTAATTTAAGCCACTACATGACTGTGGGTTTTTGCCCTTCAGAATTCCTTTAATCACTGTAAACTTACAGCTTTGGACTGTCACTTCTGCTAAAGTCAAAATATGGTACGTCAAGGAGTCAGCCAAGCTAAGCCAACAGACAACTTCACAGCAGCCCAGCCTCTATCATCTGGAAGAATCACAGAATGATCATAGAATCATAGAGTGTTCTGGATTGGAAAGGACCTTTACAGGTCATCTAGTCCATAAAAACTCCTTCCTCGCATAGATAATTTTTCAGCTGAACCCGTATTAAGTCCCACAACTTTGTTCATAAAACCCACAACTTTATAGAGTGTTCTATCAGGTTTATTTTAGCACTTCTGAGCTGTATTAAAAACACTCTCAAGTTGTTTTCCCTGCCCCTCAGATATGTGTGTGAATGAGGAATATTGGCAGAACAGATTTAGTTCAAATGTATGTTGATCTGTACTCATTGCTGAAAAATCAACAGATATCTGAATACCCGAGTGTTTGCATCTTACTCTTAAGCCTGTAGGGGAAAAACTCCAGTTCTCATAATAAAGAAGCTGTGTTTGGAGTGCATTTGGCATTCCAAAGACACAAGAGGGCAGAGCAGACTCAGCTTTGAGGGCCAATTTTAACCTTACCATAGCTTGACACAGAAGGACTTGTGCACTAAGTATCTATGTTAAATGGAACATTTGCAGAGCAACAGTCTTTATTTCTAATAAAGTAGTGATTTTGAAGCATCTGGGCAGTAAGTGAGGGAATCTCACTACTGAATATAGATAAGAAACTATTCCAAGAATTCCTAATAACTTACCATTTCCATGCAATTTAGGAATGCTAATTATGTTTTTTGAACATGATAAATTCTGCTTAGCTTGAAGAGAAATGATAAAAGATAAAGAATAAAGGAAAAAGTCAAAGTAAATCCAACTTGATGTAGTTTTTTCCTTCAGCCGAACTCTTCTTCACAGACAATCATTTTGCAAAGCTACAGTCTGTACAGGTTCCTCCCTTACCTTTTTTACCTAGACCTTCATCTTATGCCCACTTCACCCAGCAAGTAGGATGATCTCTGATTCCCAAGAAAGGAATTCACGTTATTTCTTGGGTGTTCAGGCTGGAAGAGGCAGGTTTTGCAAACAAGCATACATCTTATTCGTGGTGATGGAGCCTCGCAGATACCTGGCAGTAGTAGAAGAGTACAGCTACAGACATGCCTTCAGACCTGTGGTGAATCGTGTTCATTGACACAGCCCAATAAAACGAGCTCATGAACACGTAATAAGAGGTGAAAGATTATCGCATTCAGGAGACAGAGTAAAAGCTGGGAGATGTGTGTTTATAATCAAACAGCCTCATTTTTCAGTAGATAAGAGCGGTTCCCCACCACTGTGCAAATGCAAATGTGAAGGACAGGAAGCTTTACAATTGAATTTTTTAAAAAGAAGCACAACTCCTCCCCACTCCCTCCCCCCAGTTATTAAAACACACAACTTTAAGTACTTGAAAAATGCAACATTTTGGCTATGTTTATACACTTACTGTACACACAAACTAAAGCCAACTTCCTGCAGTTCAACAGGATTACTCAAGAGAATGGACTGTCTACCAACTTTAACTTATCCTCCTCCAATGCTTTTCAGGTTTCTCATTAGCATCACATGCAAAGGCTCTTACTAAGGAGGCACTCTGGCACACCTGACCACAGAAAAAGGAGGCAAATGGACCAACCTTCCAGAAGGAAATAAACCTCTGGGTGCTTCTTAGACTCTGTGTAAAGAAGAATATTAGGCAAAACTCTGGTCAGTAATGACAAAGGGTGGAGAAAAACCTGCTGGAACAGCTTTTGTTTAAATGGTAACATTTATTCCTTAGAGCACCGAAGCTGTACCAAAACCTGGGGGATCATTTTACAGGCTGGAGTGTTTCCAGTGTTACAGGAAGAATGAAAGCCATTTTCTTCATCAAGAAATGAAAGGGATTGTTTGGCAAGCACAAAGAAGACTTTATCTGCATTTTTACCCCAATAATATTCTACTCAGAACCCTGGCACTGAAAGTATAGGTATCTGTGAAACCCCAAAGGCATTTCCAGAAGAGAGACACTGCAAAATCTGCTCTGTGTGTCTGCTCTATATTAAAATAAAAACCTCAGGTTCAGTGTGAATGCCTTAAAGCCAACTCAGCTGTCTCTAAACAGTCATTTATATCTGCTTTTTCATATCCTTGCCTATACATGTTGGATACAGGAATGATACAATTGCCATTCTGAAGTCTCTGATTTTAGTACTTTTACCAACATGGACTACCCTAGTCAACAGAATGATAAACGAGGCTCAGAATCAAGAGTCTGCGTCCAAATACAACTCCTTCCTCTGAAATACAAAAGGTATCTAATGGTCCAAATGCTGCTTATTTCACATTTCCTCTCCCAAATACAGAGCTAAGAAACTACTTAGGCTAGTAAAAACAACTTCCAAGCTAAATTCCCATCTGCAAACTATGCACCCCCAGGACAGGAGCTGGTGGCATGCTGGTTTGCATCCCCCTGGCCTAAATAGCATAGAATTATTCAGGCTGGAAAAGATCTTGGAGTCCAATTGTTAACCTAACACTGCCAAGTGGTGAGTAAGAACAACAGGTAGTGGTCTGCACTTCCTTGTATCAGCACACACAGCTTGAAAATAGCCAGGGAACATCAGATGTGGTGCAAGTACATTGCTATACACTATGCGTTGGAGCTTGAAGGAAAGGTGTGAGCACCAGGGCTCTCATGAGCTTGAACAGACAACATAGCACCAAGGTTCCTCATAACCAACTGACGCACATGAGAAATTGCAGGCAGAGCACCAGTTTGCTCCATGTAGTGGGATGCTAATCATACCCAGGAATCTAAGGTGAGCCTTGATGGCCCAGTGCTGAATGCCCTACTAATTTTATTTGCATGTAACTCTACTGACTTGGAGTGAGTTATTTCCCCTCAGTTGAAGAATCAGTTTCTCCATGTCTTACATAGACCTCATCATGTAATAAAAAAGAAAAACACCAATAAGTATATTAGTGGTGGGGACACGATGACAGACATGACACAGGCAGCTTTTTCTTGGCCATGACAGAGTTCATTTGCAGATATCAGAGTACCAGGAAGAGTAGAGTCTACTGAAGCTCTTTATAGCTCTACTCTAAGAGGGTTGATGGCCCTTAACCGGATCAGTTTAATGAGCTTTTGGAAGCTAAATCCTGGGAAAGACTATACAACGCATGTCCCACGCTTTCAGTAAATACCACTTTCAATCTATACATGCTGGGTCAGAGCACAAAGCAGCAGCCCACAAGGAGTGCAAAATAGTGACAAAACTCCCTTTGAGGAAGAGAGGCATCTCAGGGACATGCTGGAAGGAGCTCTGACAGTACCAGCTGATATGCCGATCAAGCCTCCACAGTACGGCAAGACTCCTGCAGCAGCTGTGCCCCTGCTTGAGCCAGGAAGGAACAGGGCTTTTAGCTCCTGATTCAGACCATGCCACAAATGACAGGGGAAACGTGAATAACCACCTGCCTTTTATTACTTTACCAGCTCACATGAACACAAAGTGAAGTGCAAGATATTATGTCCAGATCCACAAAACACAGAAAGATCTTGGGATAACACTGAATAATAAAGAGAGGCATATCACTGCTGCTGCTGCAGTGCTGAGTGAGGCTGACCATCTCCAGTCAGCTATGTCATGGGTCCACCTCTGTGCTGTGAGGTCAAAAGAATTTTCCAGAGTGAGCTGTTGGTGACTGTTGGCTTCATTTGAGCTTCATTATGTAAATCAGCTTCCCAGAACACAACTATACAATGGCAATGCATTCTTACTGCAGCAAGGATGAAACATAAGAACCTGGTATTTCAGTAACAAGAACAAAAAAGATCTGTTTAGCCTGAAATAAATGTATGTTTAAACAAATGTATGTTCAAACAAGAATAGAGAAACCTAAGCAGAGACTTAAACATCAAGTCAACAATATATGCAAGGGATCATCAGTCCCAAGTTTACATGTAATGTGTGGGAATCAAGAATGTAACGCCCTGCCCTGAAACTGTCTTTGCACAGGTTAGCAAACTTCTCTAACACATGGGGGGCTTTTACCTGCTAGACTGCACATCATTCAGAGCTGGCACTTTGTGGTGTGGAAGGAACAACACCAGAGGAATAAGTTTTTTTTATTAAGAAACATTTTGTATTTTCAAATACAGATCTTAAGGAATACCTATAGACAATCTTGAAACACTTAGGAAAAAATGTAACTGTGAAACACTGGTTCTAGCCTCGAAGGATTCTGCTCTGCACTTGTTTGTGATGGCTTAACTGGACTACGGCACACAAAGCAAGGCTTCTGCCCATTACAGGGACTGGTGTGATTTGAGGATTTTTCTGCAGTGGGGTGCATAGGGCCCATTCCAAAATCAACAAGAAAAAATAATCTCCGAGACAAACAAGCTACGTGTATTTTAAAAACCAGAAAGAAAGAAGGCAAAGACCTATGTGGGAAAGCTTTGTCAGTGTATGTTTTTCTGTTATAATTATGTTAGCACAACTACAGTACCACTTTGTTTATATTGGATTAGTTCGTTCCCTCACAAAGTCTTCAGATAGTCCTGTACATTTTTGTTTCCTGAACAACTGCAAAACACTCTGGGTAGATATTGCAGGCAACAGCATTCTCATGCTGAATCCCAGACGACCAAAACACTGTGCAACACCTGTAAGAGGCCTCTGGGGGGCAAGGACCAGCAGTCCTTACTTGGTACTCCAAAGACTGTTGTTTTAGGGAGCTGACACTATTTCCAGACTGCTGATGTGCTGCAAGAAGGAAATCCTGTGCACCAGGATACTGGCTGGCACCAGGAAGAAAAGGCAGTGGCTGCTGAATGGGAAGGGGCATGTGTTCAAGCTTGGTATTTCTATGGATATCATCTGCTAAGACAGCAGCCCTCCAGCAGTATCCAGAACAAAGTGGTTTCTATTTCTATTTTCTCTTGTGCTGTGAGGCTGGGTCTTTCATGCCATCTCTGGTGGAATCGATGCCTGAGTCCCTGGTTCGATTCTGGGCATGTCAAGCAGCTAGCAGCAGCCAGAAGCCTCTTACTCTGAAAACCTCAATGCTTCAAAGCAGCAAGTACAGCATTTGATCTTCCCCAATAACACTTGTGACCAGCGTGCCAGCAGACACGGTAGCACCAGGAGCCAGGCATCCTGTAACAGCAGCCTCCTGAGTGTGGCTCTAAGCTCCCAGAAGCCATGTGCCAACAGATAAACCTGACAGATGAAGGAATTAATCTCACCTAACTCCAGCCAACTTGTCTATGTGAGCTGTCTGCACGCCAGTGTAGTCAGTGGAAACAGGCACACTTGGACAGTGATTTACCTTATTCATTCAATAGTTTAAGATTAATTGCTTCCAGACATACCTACCTCTGCCCACTGATTGCAGAGAAACAGACTCCTAGTACTGAACACACATGCAACTTTTAGCTAGAGAGTGTCAGGTGCAAGGAACGGCCCTTTGCTGCCAATTGCCTTCATAAGAACGGTTGCTGCAAAGCAATCTTCCTGTTTTGCTGAAATGTGCATTCCTGTCTTGCAGGGAACAATGCTGACCTGCACAGTCTGAATACACAAAGAAATACAGATCATCTTCTGGCTTCAGTTACTACACTGACCCTTAATTCATGAACCTGCTACCATCTCCTGCCAAAGAAGCATGACAGCAAGGGTGGAGAAGATGTCCACATACAGAAACACCCTGAAGGAAAGCCCAGAAAGGACAGAGAACTTGTGGCTGATTTCCTTAATTTATATCTAGCAACACTGGCCAGGACAAATAGTCTCCTAAATCATGTTCTCCAATTTGGCAAGGATTAGCTCCCAAATAAACTTATTAGTATAATTTTACTTGTGCAAATAGTGCAAATACTACCCTGATCCACCTAACTGTAGGTGTGTCTCTGGCTTTGTTTTGGGCTCCACAGCACAGACTTGCTGCTGCTTTTTCAATCTTTTACTTGTAACAACATACTAGCCCTGTATTACACCTCCTGCTCTTGCCTGATTGGTATGGACTCATGCAGTGAGTTTTTCTGTTTATCTCTTTGTGCTGTATTGGGCTGGAGGAGTTGTACTGGCCTCTGCATGTAGCTCCCATATGCTGACATAAGGACCAAATGTACTGAGGTATAATTCTTTTTTTTCACTGGTTTATCCATTTAAGACTTGATGTAACAGCTATCTCTGTGATGCATAAGAACCAGTCAGTCAGGATTTAAAATGCATGGGAGGTACTTTCTCTAAAAATTAAAACATTCTAAAAATTCCTATGCTTTCTACATGTAATAACCACTTCTTCATTTGTCTTCTTTATCCTCTCCCTTTTATGAATGCAGCAAAACATTGACTGTCTAGGCTCTCTCATCCTGAGGGTCCCCCAGGTCTTCTTACAGATTGCTGGTTGTTATTTTTGCCCACCCCAAAGTCCCACCTGCTCTTCTAACTGATGACTCAACCCTACTGCCATCTCTGACCTTCTTCTTCCCACTTACACTGCCATCTTGTCAAAAGCTTCCTCAAGGATAAACTCCGAGACATTTCTAAACCCAGGTCCTTCCTCAAGCCCCCTTGCCAAAACTCAAGCTTATACAATCTCTTTTTTCCTTTCCCTGGATGGCTGGATCCTTTTTCATCTCTCCTGTAGTGTATGTCTTATATTTACTAGGATTCTCAGTGAAAAAGCCAAGTAATACCTCAAGAGGATGAAGCCTCAAATATCATGAAGGAATTAAAGAAAAGTGAGCAACAGCAGAGCTGCAGACTGGCTCATTCAGACAACAGGCACTGAGTGGGTGCAGGGAGTTAGTTGCATAGGAAGCCCTTTGAGCTCCTGGTCAACTGTCCACAACTCCCCAGATGTACCTCACCTATGCTAAGAAATACAGGGGACGCAGACTCCTAGAAGGCCAGACTGCATCATATCCATCCTTTAGCTACTCAACACAAAGGGGGCCGGGAGCCCTATGAGTTTGTAACGAAATAACAAGGGTTTGTCCTTCACAAGAGCCAGTGACAGGATGCATGACAGTGACTGAGAGATGGACCCTCTGGAAGATGCCTTGAGCCACACAGACACATCCATTTAGAAAAGACCACCATATTCTGTGGCTCAGAGTATCTGATCAGTGAAGAAGAAAGTTTCCCCTCTGGAGTCCAATCAATTCCCAGTTCTCACTAGATCCTTTCCTAAAAGAAAAGGAACATCCCGTGTCTTCAGGAAATGCACTTCTTTGAGAAGTAAATAGCTGCAAAGACTTCATTTGTACCTGCTGACTATCTTCCAACCCACTTTTTGGTGGGCAACAATGCTGCAAGAGTATGTCAAAATCCTATGCTCTACATACGATACATCCTGCACAAAAGAATTTAAAAGTTACTAACAGGATAAGTAAAATCACAGGCTAAACCCTATTCTTAATTATGTTGCAATCAAAGAAGCATTAAAGACTATCCAGTCAGAAGAATGCTTGGTTCATATCATACCAGTTCCAGGATCTGAACTCTGCTCTGTAGGTGGATTAGAAAGTTATGGAAAGAGATAAATTCTTGGCTAATTTTCAAGGAGAGAAACATTGCTAAACTCAACAAGCTAGACAGCTCTCAGCATGACCCATCATGGTTTGTATAAAACATCTTTGATTTAGTAGACATGCTATTTCCTTTTTGTCTGATCTATTTTATGACCTTTTTCCAGGCTTCAGGAATCTCGGCAGTCATTTTCTTTTTGACAGCTGAAAATGCTGTAACAAAGTCAGGGTGGCAGAAGACGTTCAGAGACAGCATTTCCAAAATCAGGAATGTATCCATAGGTCTGGGAAAGCTTCAAGGGCAATTAGTAGATTTCTGAGACATGTGGTCATGTCTTTCAGTTAAAACTTTACTAATCTGCTTCCTAGTAGATGAAAAGAATTAGCTTGTATTTGCAATGGTTAAAAAAACAAAACAAAACACCACACATTAAATACCAAGATTAAACTTTTCAGCTAGCTAAAATGCAAATGAAAGAATGCTCATAGAAAATCCAGGCTTCTGTTACTGATGCACATTTCATTTACACAAACATTTTCAAATACGCAAAATTTCATGTGCATCAAAGATTCTTTCGGCTTCCCTGGGCTATCCAATGGGGCTTTCACTTTACTGCCAGGGAAGCTGAAGCAGACCCTCAGTGATCGACCAAAGCAATGATGGTTTCAACAGGAACCTCTAGCTCAGGATGTATGGGCAATTCTCCCAAGCTCTCATACAGTAGTCCTCATTTGGATATCTTTGCCTTTTTACAAAGGCAGCACTCACCACCACTTCATTTTACAGATAGTGAAAACGAGACAAAACCCTAGAAGGACTCCCCAGGAGACAGCAAGGGTGCAAGATCTCATCTTTTGTGCCTGACTCTGTCTTAACCAAGAACTCACTAGTTCCTGCACCTGATTAGCACTTAGTATGAACATTTTAGTTTATTCCAAGAATGCAGAACATGATCCTAAATAACACTAGGATTTGCAAAAGTACATAAAGATGCCCCCTCCCTGGAAGTGTAGAATACCAGGTCAGATGGGGCTTTGAGCAACGTGGTCTAGCAGAAGGTGTCCCTGCCCATGGCAGGTGCATTGCAACTAGGTTGCACCTTTTAAGGTCCTTGCCAACCCAAAGGATTCTATGATCCTATGGTGAAACAGACTCATAGCTCAAGCTTTGTATAGGAATGGAAGCTAAAATCCTTGTACCTTTGTTTGGTTTTAACTTTATGTTCTTGCATTGTTGTGATTACTAGAAATTGCTTTTTGGCCTTTGTACCTATGGATGATTTCACGTAATTCCAACAACGCCACCAGCACTGCGTAGGAATCCAAACATGCTCTCAAACACAAGGATCTGCACATGAGCACTCAAAGCACTTCAGAAACAAGCAGGACACATACTCTACAAACACCTCAGTTCTCTGGGGTAGGGAGGCTGCTCTTCCCAACTTGAACTCCTATTTTGAGAAGATGCGATTATGTAAACACAGGACATCTCAGACCATGGATTTACCCTGACAAGAACATTTTAGCTTTCCTTCCTCTTCCCTGAGACCAGCACTGGTGCCACGCCATACAGAAATCCAAGTGGCCATGTGATAAGCAGCAAAGCAGAGTACATACAGCTTCTCTGGGTAATTTCATCATGTTAGAATACATTAGGCCACTGCAGACAGGGTGCTGTAAAATTCAATGATGAACAGCAGGAGCGATGTACCCTCTGTCTCATGGGTAGCAGCCTTCAAAACCTGACCTCAGCAGCTTCTCTCCGAGATGCAATGTGGAGGAGGATGTTGCTGCTTCTCAGTGCTGCTGAATTCAGCTCAGAATGAAGGGGAAAGGACTGGGGAAGGAATGCTGTGCATGTCAAAGACACACTAGCACCCTACCGGGACACCAACCCAGGCAGTACCAGCGTTTATTTTGTTCCAGTAAGTCTAACTATTAGTCACATTTATGCATCGACCGCAGCAGCCACATGCTGTAGTTAGACATAGAAGACTTGTATAGGCAATTCCAGAGGCTCATTCATCCTGTGCCAAAATAACAACATGCTGCCAGTTACAGAGGGGGATTTTCACTCCAAGAGTAGGGGTGATATTTTGTTTCCAGAAACGTACAGAGTCAGAAGCAAGACAAGACCTAAAAACAGGCAGGAATGTACCACAGCTCAATCTGACAATGCACTTTGTCCTTGGGAAACCCTTAAGTTTTAGCAGAACAAGAGGAGGAAATGCCCTGAGCACTCCTTGCAATGTCTCCTCAGGAAGAGGAGTCGATTGTACTGTTAAACTGAGAAAGTGGAAAAAAAAACAAAACAACTGTGCTCAGAACGAGAGAATCACAGCAGGTGCCAATATTTTCCAGTCTTCAGGCATGTAACATCAACATTTCAGCCTTCTCCGTCAAGTGTTTAATAATAGTCTCTTTAGGTTCCTTAGGAATTGTCTGCACAGCTTATAGCAGAGTACAAAGGCAGGAAACCGTCGGGTGATTTGGTGCTTTACTCAGGGGAAGCAGAGAGCATGCCAAGTTTCTTGTGAAAAAAAGATGATTGCACATTGGGTAATGCTGTGAAGGACACGGCTGTGATGCTGGCAGTGGTTAGGCTATCGCAGCCTAACCTGTGCCAGGGAGTCACAACCAAGATGACAAGATACCAGCAAAGAGTATGTGGCAGCCTACCTCACCCATGCAAAAATCTGTTGCTACTTGATTTTTCAGCCCGTGAATACACAGGGGAGAGAGACACCCTGTGTACTTCGTACATCTGAAAGCAAATATTCAGGCCTTCCGATAGGATCAGGCAGTTTTGAACAGAAAGACGACAAAATTTAAGAGGACTCATACCCTGCTGCTCCTTTGAAATGAGAGATGGAGGACATGATCTTGGTTCAGAGCACTTAATATAGCCATTACTGGACTTCCGGAGCTGCACCAGCTAAATGCACCCTGTAGAACTAAAGTTTTTCATTTCCTTCTATTAGCCCTGTTTGAGGCACAAGGACACAGGCTTCACACTCCAGCAGACTCACAGAAGGCAAGTATTGGCTTCAAGACTGACTGATGAGGAAACCACAAAATCAGAAAGGCTTTTTCCTTCCCAACAAGCTCCTGTCATTTACCTGCATTTTTCTGGTGTGAGGCTGGGGAAGAAGGCAAGCACCCACCCATAGTTAAGGAGAGAACAGGACAAGACTGTGACATTCACACTTACTTGAATCATAAGCTAGCCATGACAGTGCAGCAGTTAGCGTGCACATGTGCCACTAGAAAAAACAATGGGAAACCAATGCAACCACCTCATTGAAGGAGCCGGGAGCTTGATCCTCCCGTGCTGTTGAGGACTGAATTCTACTGCAAAGGAAAGTAGAAGTGGGCTGTTTCCTCATGGACACAAAGGCAACAAAGGGAGATCTTGAGGAGGATGGCAATACCATGGCTTCTGCTAGCTAAAACAAAGCAGAAGACATGTCCATGCCAGGGCTCGCTGACGGTATCAGTATCTTTGGAAACTGTACCTCTTCTACATTACATGCTACATTCAGTTCATATTCTTCCCCCATGAGGTTGTTAGATGCTTACCTGAACTTCCTTTTAAACCTGCAGGGTGACCCCTGCTCTGTGTACCATGAAATAGAAATTACGTTCATTTTCACAAAGGTTACTGGCCTGTTATCGAAATGTATACCCTGTCCTCAATGCCCGTTTCTTAACTGTACCCAGGTAAAAGAATATTCTATAAATACATCTCTGTCAGCTAGCCAATATGTTCATGTTATTTTCTATAATATTAGTGTACTTTTATAGCTCTTCTCCTATAAATACTTTGCAAGTCTGTCTCAGACAAGAAAAAAATAATTTTCTGTATGAAAGGCAAATAGTAGCATAGATATTAATGTAGAACAGTGAAAAATGAAGTGCTGCAAACACATCACCATCAACGGGGCAGTTTCTTTACTTGCAACAGTTTGGGAGTTAGGTTTGAATAAAGCTACCATCTTTCTTTTTATACTACTAAGCAGGAAATCCCAGATAAGTCTCAGAATCCACATGTAACAGTTGATCTTTCTAAGAACCAAGTTAAGATTTTTACAGCATTTTCATTAAATACAGGTCATGATCACTTTTACATGGCCCTGTACTCATTTTACTTCAGCTTCCCTCAAAAAATACCCAAGGATTTTAATTTTATTTTTAACCTTTGCATCCATTTCAAAAGTGTTTGTATTCTGCAGCATGAGTTTAGTCATTATGTTCTGGCTTACATAAACCTGCCAAAATCCAGGGTTAAACTGCAGTCAGCCAAATTTCAGACCACTTCTTCAGGAGAACACGGCCCAGGGGTGGTTCAAAATCTGCTCCTCAGCACAAGGTAGGATCCTTACAGGCAGCATCCCACCTCAGTCAGCAGGTCTAACCTACACGCACTAGCACCAACACCTTTAAAATCACTTCACATGCATTTCATTCCAGACACTCATCAGAGAAGCCTAGAAAGATACGAGCTGGCTTTTTCTTTCAACACTCATACAACTACAGTATGGCCAATAGGAGGAATGAGAGGGGATGGGACTTAAACACACCATGTGAACCAGCTTATGGGTTTCTAGCTTTCCTTATGCCCTTAGGCTTATCCTAGTCCACAAGAGAAGAGTGGTCTCTAAGAGAGACCAAAATGATTCATCTAACCAGGATTAGGATGGTGTTTTTGTTCCCCAGGATAAGGCTCATCCTTTGCATTCCAGGTTTGCAGAGCCCTGTGACATTTCCAAAGGACGGAAACTCAGATGGGTATCTGTAGTGATAGTGTATGTGTTCACACTCTCCCACAGAAACTGTTGCCTGGTATTCACTTTGTTTCTCTGTATGCTATTTTTTCTTTAGGTTCTCCACTTCCTTTTCTCCTTGGTGTTTGCCAGGGAGACCTTCAGCATCCCTTGCTCATTTGTTTTGCTTTTGCATTTTCTGCAGCACCAGGACATCTGATCATAACAGGTCAAATCAACAGAGATAAAGGCTAAAGGCACATCCCTAGGGAAGAGTATAAAACCACACAAAGTTCCAGTGACATTGTCCACATCATACCCCATTGCAGCAGCTAGTTAGGGACTTCTCCAGGCAAGTAAAGGGTTTATCCATTCTCAAAAGTTTTTTTTGCCATCAATCTAATTGCTTTTTCAAACTCACACAAATTGGCATTCACAGCATTCTGTGGCACTGAGTGTCTTTGTTTACCTATGCAGTATAGGCCAGTGAAAATGGGGTTTTTTGGGTTTTTTTTATGTTTATCACCTATTACTTTCATATTTCCCAGAAGAAACAATACACTGCTGTTCCCATTCATCATCAGCGTGCTGTTTCTGACTCACAGAGGCCTCCATTGTGCTGCCCTTGCAGCTGCTTCCAGAAGTTTTCAGTTCTGCATTTCAGTTTGATCAAATCCTTTGCCAGTGAAACTACTGTACTGGGGATGGAAAAGAAAGGGTCTGGCCGCTGTAGTGAAGCGCTTCAGTAACACAGTGCAAGTTTATGTCAGAAAATCTTTTATTTTGCCTGTAAAGACTTACGTTGAGTCTTTAGTAGAGACTCTTAACAGCACAGGGAATCAGATGATCCTGTGTTTATTGCACAAGTCTTGGAGAAAAAAAAAAAAAAGAAAAAAAAATCATGCTTCCCTAAGCTTGCTTTGGGACTTTAGGCTACTTAGGCTGTGTTTCAATGTACCAGGTTATCATGTAGCACTTGTAAGGCTAGAACAGCCACTTTCTGAAAGAAAACAAGATATTGGGTTGGAAGAAGTTGGAGAAATACAAGAGAATACTATGCTCATAGATGCAGGTGAGATTTTGAACACAGTCTCCTACATGAAGTCCCTACTGAAATGCACTAAACCAAAAAGCCTAGTTTTTAAGAACCAGAAACTGCTCTAAAAAGATCATTAAATACTTAAAAGTTAGCTTTTTATTCAAATTTTCTTGATTCAGGAGGGAATGCATTTCAGCAGGGTTGTACTGAAGATGAGAAGCTGCACTTATGCAGTTACAAAGCATTAAACACACCACATTCCTTTTGTGCGATTTAGAAAACTAATCAGAGGCTATCAAATAGGTATTCTGTAACTCCTATGCAGTTAACTCAGGTTGTAAATCCTCCCACCCTTGTGTTCAGAAGGAGAGAGAAGATTCCTGCTCCAAAAGAGCACTGCACACCCAGATCAGAATTTGGTAGGGCTGGTTAGTCTCTGACTTCCATCTGCAATTGTGTCTAGACATGAATTTCCAAAGACTAGTATGCAGGTAAGCAGGGAACAATGTTCAAGTGTGATGCCTGCAGGGAATCAGTTTGCTTAACACCGCCCACTGCGCAAATACACCACATACTCTCTCACCGTGCAAAAACCCCACTTGCCTCATTTAAAATAAAAAAATGCCATACTGTCCATGTTCTGCTCATCAATTCCAATTAAGAATATAGGCAATAACGTATAGCTGGAAAAAAGCTTTAAATTCGGGTTAATTTCAAATCAAGAATCAGATTTTGTAGCTGGATGGGGAGGGCTTTTTTCTATGTGCTTTGTAGCAGAAGATGTGCCTGGTTTAGGGCTGAGCTTGAAGAGCTCTGCAAGCTGCTCAGATGCTGGGTTTGAATCCTACAGAAACTCCATCCACTGCTGTGGCTCTCCCCCCTCCCAGGTATGTGCTCAGCTGATTACACACGCATCCCTAGTCTACTGCAACGTGAAAGGAAATAGATCTGTGCAACCCCCTTCCATAGCCTATCTTCTTCTTTCTACCTTGAAAAGGAGCTGTAAATTCAGAAGCTGCTGTGATTCTGAGCTATCACATGCCCGGCCATGAGAGCTACCCCATTACTGGGAAAAACATACAGCCTGGAAGAAAGGTATGTTCCTCCTGCATCATGCAATGCTCATGGCTAGCTGCAGCCGTGGCACAGAAGTGACCTGCCTCCCATGACGTGACACAGCGTGCTCTGCACACCAAACATGGAGGACTACTGCTGCTTTAGCCTTCTCCTCCTACAGCTGAGTGTAGTATTTCAGGACTGAAAATCAAAGCAAGCAGATGTCTCTCATCTCAGTAATATCATTTGAATTAATAATTACATCAGAGTGTTGGTTCTTAGGAGAGTCATTCACAGGATGACAGCGCAAATTTGGTCAATGGGCATTTTCCCATTATGGAGAACCCTTCAGAAAGGGCACCATCATTTTGTACTGTAAAGGTCAGAATAAAAGACACTTCAGGAAGCCTTGTGACAAATGGCAGACCCATCCCAACATTATTTTATCGAGCTATCACCTAAAGATGTCTCAAACAGTAAATGCAATAGAAAAATAAACAAATTCTACCTTAGGAACAGCAATTCTCTGGTCAACTCAGTCTACTAAAGTTTAGCTGTAACTCTTCACAGACGTGTATATTAAGCTTAATTAAAAAACAAGTATACAGTCTGGTTTATTTGAACTACACCTCATGACATATTGCCAGCCCATGGACTTTTCCTCCCTCACATCAAACTCTGACTTTAGCATACGTAATACTTCATTTTGTGCAAACAAGTCTTCCTGTAAGATAAGGATCATTACATTATATTATCATTAATTTTTGTTACCATATTATCTCAACCCTAGATGTGTTGCCCAGCCCAAAAGATACGGTTTCGAACTACAAAGCAGTGTCTCTCTTCTGGATTGTAAAAGCTATGACATTTATTTAACCCTAATGACAATCAGTATAAAGAACACCACTGAAATGGCAAACATGAAGTTCCCAGTAGTGTTAATCTTCCTCTGATCCCTTCTTCCAAGAGGCTGCTCCTTACAATCTGATCAAACTTGAAAGCCCACAAATACTTTGGGAGATTAGCTGGTGAAGCAGAGTAGAGGAGAATGAGCTAGGGTGGACAGTAAGCCTAAGGAGAGTGTTTAATTGTGCAAACTTCTTTATGCTCGATCTCCAGGGCTCTTTCTATTAAACAAAGACAGGTAGCCAGGGTTCCTATCAGGTCTCTTGCAACATTTATGTCACATGAAACACTTGAGTTTTCTACTTGACTTGAGGCAAATTGAATAGAGAAGGGCTCTAGAGACAAGAATGGGACACTACAATTTTGGAGATGTTGACAGATGAGGGTGGGGAAACAAAACCCACTGCTTTAGGTTTTGGCTGCTTTGGGGGACAATGGGGGCTGAAACCTGAACGGTATCTCCTCTCATTGCTCTTGCTTGCCAGAAGTATTCTGCAATGGTAGGACAAATATCACTGTCCAAATGACTAAAAATCAAAAGACTAGGAACTAGACTCTTCTGTGCATAATACAGCGCTACCAAGTAAGTACAGATCTACTGCTGGTATGGAAAGACACCTGCGTATTGTGTACTTAACTCAGGTTATAGTCTTTAACCCAGATGACCTGAACACAGAAATCTTTGGCTAGGTTTGGAGGTACTTTAATTCAGTCACAGGTTAGATCTGGAACCCCACTTTCACTCCAGATACTTCATAAACTTCCTCTTAAGAGGCAAATTAAAAACTAACCCTAACATTTTATTAAACACTGTCAGTCTGTCAATGTTTGTGCTACAATCCTCTTGATTCTTCTCTAAATAAAATTTCCTCATTGACAAGAGCTACTGAAAAAGATATATCGTGCCCTGGAACTGCACAGCCTTGGGCCACATCCCATGCAGACAGGCGGCTGCAGCAATGGGGTACATTGGGATGGGGCACAGGGGATGTTTGCATAGCATGGATGATGCTCAAGTGGCCAGTGTTCACAAGAGCCTAGAGAAGCAATCCTGTTGTCACCAGCAAACCCATCTTTATAGAGACAGCTTTCATTAAGAGAACATAAACTGCACCTACTACTTCTTCCCCAGCTTGGTGGGAAGAGTGGTTATTGCCAGCAATTCAAGCTCATTGTGGAATCAACTTATAATATTTTAAACTAGAAAATACTGATTAGGTCAGAAATCCTCCCCAGGGGGGCCTGGCACAACTAAGAATTAATAAAATGAGAAGGGAGAAACGTGCACAGCTTTCCAAACACTTAGAAGATGAAGAGTATGTGTCAAGCTCTACATCCAGATTTAATCCAGATTTAGCATCTGTATTCCCATATTGGAACATTCTGTCTTTTTTTTTTCCTAAGAATAAGCACTCTCTAGTGGAATTCATGCTCTAGTCTTGTACATATGTACAACCTAGAACTAGGTGACCTCAAGTTGTCTTACAAATAACCCTTGTCTGATGCTTGCATCCACTGAACTAGAGCAAACGTCCTCTAATCATGTTTTTCCTCTCACTAGGGAGAGAGCTGCAGTACGAGAAGAGCTGCTTCCAGCACTAGTGAACACCTGGAACTAAGGATAAACAATCAAAAATTGCTTTATTTTCTCTTAGTATCAACTTTTAGCACATTATTTGATATCAAAGAAAATGGATTATGTCTTTTTAAAAAAAAAAAAAACACAAAACCCCAACTCATTTCACTCTTTGTTCTCCTAGAAGTCTAACTGCTATGGTCATGCTTTGACAGTAGAATTATGATGTTTGAATATCTGTTCTCTCACTACTTTGTAATAAGTGGCAGGAAGTTCTATCAAATAATTTGTTGAATAATTAGGTTTTAAATAGCTTCATAAAAAACCCAAAGCTGTTTAAATTTTAATTACTGACTTCTTTTGCATTATTCCCTTCTAAAACCAGTGTAAGGACTAGCAATTTACTCTCATGGTTATTAATGCAACCCCATTACACAGCCTGAATTTCCTATTCCTCTGAATCTGCCTTCTCTCACTGATGTTCCTTGCCTCCTTTTTAAGGCAAACAGATAAGTACCCTCCCAGAAAAGATCCCTGCTCAATCTTATATTCATAGATCACATAGCCAGAATAAAACAGGGAAGGCAGAGAAATGACAGAAGAACAAGAAAGGGTCAGAAAACTGAAATTCTTCCTCAACGTCATTCTACATCAAAAGGCAGTGAACTTGTGGATCTGACCCACAAACATTAGTTAGAATCAAATCAGCTGGATGAGAAGTGCTGGAAGTAAACCAGGATGCCCTGAGTAATTCCATTTGCCTTCTGTAAAACAACAAACTACCCCTACTGCACCCAGACCAGGGGTAAATCAAAGCAGAGCTACGTACCACAATTCCTGCCTCATGCATAGCACAAAAATGAGATCTGGGACCCACAAAGAAAACTGCATACTTTTAAAATGAACACTGCAATCCTCTGCTGCTGCTTAAAATCAACACATGTTCCTTCCCACTCCAGAGCTCTAGCATAAGGAAGGCTCTGCAGGAGTCCCAGGGAGCAGGCAGGCTGGCCTTTCCAGGGATAGAAGAAGCTGGGCACCAAAAACCCCACCACCCTTTGTGGGAGAGAGGTCTCACTCCTCCAGAGCTGTCTGAGCATTCCTGTCTTGCTGTTCTGTGCACTGTAATTTTCATCACTCTCGAGGTTTGTTTTAAGGTCTGAATTAGATTCTACAGAGTTTGGCTGTTAGTTGTTTCTTTGCAGAAACAAAATTCACAGCAGTCCCCAGTAAATGATTTTACAATCTTATTTTTAATTAGTAGCAAGGTGTGCAGGACTAAACTCAGCGACACAAAGACGACCAGTCAGGCTGAGGGACTGCTGGACTGGGCACTGATGACATCCATCACTTGATAGAAGAACCTAAGGCAAAGCTGGCATTCATGCAAGTATGGATTGCTCATTTCTGAGAATTAAGTCGAAACATTCACTTCCTAATTTAAATCAATCCTGAGAGCCCAGTAAGACTTTCTGGCACATGCTTGCTACTTACTCCTTCAGAGCTCAGCTGTACCACTCCCATCTCACTGACTTCATTTCAGCTCGCTTAGCACAAGCTTGCGCCTACATGACTTTTAGCATCTGTGCTTTGCTACACTGATTCCTCCAAGTTATATATGATATCCTAGGACTCATTGTTCGTTACTGCCCACTGTCCAGATAAACCCTCCTACAGCACCAATCTTTTTTTTTACTTGTTTGTTTTGTTTTTAAGTTGAAATGCGCCTGGACTTTTCTGTGACCAAAATATTTCAGTCCAGAAAGAGAATTTTGAGGTATTCCTTTTGTTTTAGTCAAGACATCTGGATTCAGGAGACTGGCTACAGCATAGGTCTTGCCAGCCTGAAGAACTCTGCCTTGCATACCAACAGTTCTTCTCTTTCTCTATGCTTTTTCCCTCCCCATTATAAAATACATCTCCTTCCAATAACCGAACAACAACCAGGAATTTCATACTACTCAGTGTTTCAGTTTTATGGTCTCAAGCATTTCTACAAAATGGCTGTTAAGTCCAAACTGTCAAGGACTGAAGCATTCAGCTCGTAGCACAATGGTAGAATATCAAGACATTTATCTTAAACTTTAAGGTGTGCAACTGTAAAGGTGCAGTACCAATCCTTTGCATTTCATAACTGAAGAACAAAGGAGGATTCTCCTCAGTCCTCTTCAGATTTGCCTAGATATTGGCGAAATGACAAACTAAGCCATGAAATGATTGAAATGATGTTATAAAAGCAGGATCTAAGTAGGTCTAGGAGCTCTCATTCTAATCTGTATTTTTCTACTCAATTTTGGTTTGCTTTGAGCAAATCCCTTATGAACTGTATGTCAAGACATTTCTATAATGACCAAGTGAACAAGTATTATTTATGGCAAGATTTATATAACTACCTACATGTGGGAAGCTCAGCACAGTGTATTTTTAGCATCAGATACTGCAGGCTTCAAAATAATGACAAAGTCTGAATGTTTAAAGAAACCAGGTCATAGCTCACAATTCAGCTTTCACTAAATGCAATTTCAAAGCATTTCCTCTGTATACAGTTACAAGTAAAAGCTAAATGGACACCATGGAAGCCTTACTATTTCCCCCTTACATTGTAGGATCATTTGTATTAAAGTGACATAGGAAGGTGAATAGGTTGAGCACTGTGCAAAACACATGGGAAGAGGTAGCGTCTCCCTTTGGAGAAGATTAAAACCAAAGAAATAGGACTGATGAAGGACAGAGGTGTGAAATGAAGAAACAGGGGTGTGCAGAGACTAGTACCTACCCAGGCACCATCAGAAAGGTTTGGAACAGGATCAAGCCTTTTAAGCCTCAACACAGTGGAGTTCTACAGGTTTGTCTTTTACAACTTCAAATCTCTCTCTCCGGACCTTCCTGCCACAATACCCTTGCTCTAATGGAGATAACGATGGGGCAGTTCCTAGATTAGTACTATGTGTCCTACAGCCACTAAAACCACATGGCACCTTAGTCTTTAGAAGTTGCAGTACAGTGGGGAAAAAAAAAAAATTTAAAAAAAAAAAAAATCAATCACACCATTGGAGCACAAACCAGACAATGTTTTGAAAAATCAGTTGTTTTTTTAAAGTTAAAAAAGAAGAAAAGAGGAAGCCTACTTATGTTTAAGTTTCAAAGAAAACAAACACCCCTAAAAGCCTGAATAAACATTCGGTGCATGTGGATCTACCTTTACAAAAGGAAAAACGAACTCTCCTATGAAGTCTAACCAAGTATGGAAAGTTAAAGGAAACTCTCTTGCACAAAATAATATGAAAAACAAAGACTGCATGAGAATGCAGAAGGAAAATGGATCAAAACCAGCTGCATATGACAACACACATTAAACACAATATGAAATGCATGTTTTACTCTTTGGTTCCAGTCAGGCTTTTACTTTCACTCCAACTAAACAAACATTAACAATCTGATGCAATTCACTAACTGACATGCTTAAAAAAAATACCTGAAATTGGGTATATTCCCATTTAAGAGATACATTTTGTTTACGGATTCTTTGCTACTCATAAAACAAAAGGAAAAAAATAATATGATTTTAGGATTAGACAGAGAACTCTAATGGGCTTTTTCCCTTAAAGACAAAATCCTTGTGGTAAATTGAGGATATAAGTAGAAAAGATAAGACAAGTATTGCCAGCTTCAGAGAAGTATGTGCTTGTCTAGGTGTGATTCTCATCCAGAAAATGTCAATTACATTTTGAATCCCAACTCTGTCTCAGTATTATCTGGGCTTTGTTTGTGCCATGGTTCAGGGCTCCAATAAAAGGCAAAATGGCCAATGCAGACAGAAATCTGTGTTGTTAAAATAGGATGGAACTTCTTTTTGTGGGTAAACTTGACTGTGAATCCATTTGGACTTGAAGGGATTCTCAACTGTTTTAAGTACCCAGGCTCTCGAGCCACCTGCCAGTTGAGGGATGGGGAGAAGAATGAAGTCCCCATAATCCAAGGGTAAACAGCTAACAACCTGCCACACCACTATAGACACACACAAGCCTATGGGGCCAGATGGGATCCACTCCCTATTGAGGGAGCTGAGGAAATGCTCACCAAGCCACTTTCCATCATTTACCAGCAGTTCTGCCTAACTGGGGAGGTCCTAGTTAGCAAATGTGATGCCCATCCAGAAGATGGGCCAAAAGGAGGATCCTGGGAACCACAGGCCTGTCAGTCTGACCTTGGTGCTGGGGGAAGGTTATGGAGGAGATCATACTGAGTGCCATCACACAGTACACACACAGGACAACCAGGTGACTGGGCCCAGTCAGTGTAGGTTTATGAAAGGCAGGTCCTGCTTGACTAATCTGATCTCCTCCTATGGCAAGGTGACCTGCTTAGTGGATGAGGGAAAGGTTGTGGATGTTGTTTACCTGGACTTTAGTAAAGCCTCTGACACTGTTTCCCACAGCATCCTCCTGGAAAAACTGGCTTGCTCATGGCTTGGATGGGGATACTCCTTGCTGGGTAAAAAACTGGCTGGATGGCTAGGCCCAAAGAGTGGTGGTGAATGGAATTAAACCCAGTTGGCAGCTGGTGTTCCCTAGGGCTCAGTGCTGGGGACACTTCTGCTTAATATCTTTATCAGTTATGTGGATGAGGGGACCAAGGGCACCCTAAGCAAGTTTGCAGACAACACCAAGTTAGGCAGGTGTGTTGATCTGCTTGAAGGTAAAATGCCTCTACAGAGAGATCTGGACAGGCTGGATCAATGGGCCGAGGCCAGTGGTATAAGGTTCAACAAGGCCAAGTGCTAGGTCTTGCACTTAGATCACAACAACCCCATACAATGCTACAGGCATGAGGAAGACTGGCTGGAAAGCTGCCTGGCAGAAAAGAACCTGGGGGTGTAGGTCAACAGCTGCTGAATATGAGCCAGCAGTGCGGTGGCCAAGAAGGCCAACAGCATCCCGGCTTGTCTCAGAAAAACAAGTGACAGGACAAGAGGAAATAGCCTCAAGTTGTGCCAGGGTTGGTTTAGATTGGATATTGGGAAAAAACTCTTCACTGCAAGGGTTGCTAAACACTGGAACAGGCTACCCAGGGAAGTGGTTGACTCCCCATCCCTGGAAGTATTTAAAAGATGTGGTGCTTAGGGACATGGTTTAGTATGGACTTGGCAATGTAAGGTTTACAGTTGGACTTTATGATCTTAAGAGTCTTTTCCAACCTAAATGTTTCTGATAAGTTGGAGAGAAGGAGGAAAATCCGACTGCTCTTCCCACTGGCTCATCTTGGGTTTCTGGAATGGACTTGATGATGCAGTGCCTGTAACAGGCAGGCTGGGAGTTGATGAGCCTGGATACTGTACTAATACAGAAAATCTGATTTCCTTGTAGGAAGAGTACCAAAAAAGAGGGTTTGGCATGCATAACCAGTCTGTCTGTCTTGCTCTCTCTTTTTTGTTTATAAGGGGATGGAGTCAGCCTCACAGGCACATGTGTATCACTCAATGAAGCTGCTTCAGCAATAGCTTAGGTGGCCACTACTGCTGCATCTGGTGCATGAAGCCAGTCCCGGGCAGACAAACCTTCACCAATCAACCATATAAGGTCCTCCACCCATATCTATCTCCAAAGAGCAACCTGTGCCTGTGTTTGGCACGCATACCACTATTGTTTCAGCTACTCAGTTACATAAACAATTTTAAAAGCTTCTCTCATCACTTAAATGATGGTACTGGTTACACATCTTCAGGCCATTTCACAAAGGATTTGTCCTAATTCACAACAGTGTCTTTGAAAATAACCACTCTAATGAGGAAGGCAGGAGGGAAGAGGCAAAGTGTTGCACGATCTTGGCTCAGGACAGGCATGCACTTGCAAAGAGCTGCAGCCATGAAGCATTTCCTGCCAGTGGTGTAATTGCCATCTGGAATGGTAACCCTGCCCCAACACCTGCACAGATGTAGTTAGACTGTAAAGGTGCTTTCTTTCTGAAGGTACATTTCATCCCTCCTCCCACGCAGGAAGTTGTGTAAGAGCATCCACATTAGAGTTGTCATACACTAGAAGGAATGAAAAGCAACCTACCTAATGCAGACAAGCCCTCAGACCCTCCTAGATGGGACTCCGCTGTAACTCCAGCTCCCCCAGAGTGAGCACGGTTTGTGTTTTACTTTTGCACATGACTAGTTTTCAGCTAGAGTAAGTCCTTAATGTTAAGTTTAAAATAAATGAACAAGCCAAACTGTCTGCAACAGGACTCGCATTTTTGTTACAGGTGTGGAACAAGATGTGTTTTCAGTGAAGCACCGAGCAAAGCTCCTTCACTCTCACCTCCTGCAGGCATCCCAAAGAACAAGTCACCTTTCTCCCAGGGACTCTTGGGCCAGCAAGCTATGGAGTAAGAGTTCATTATAAATGATCACTTCTTCAGTGGAAATAAAATAGCTATTTTCTGATCTCTTCTACCACTGTTTTCTTTCAAAATACCAAAAACCAAAAGCAATTACAATCAGCTCTGTTGCCTAGGACATTTATTTTCCCACAGTACAGGACCCTGAAGGGAAGCATCACACTTACAGAATTGCCTGTATTTAATAAACAGCTCATAAATTGGGAAGGAATGCAAACATGGTGGGGTGGTGTTGAGAGACACAACACTCAGAATTAATACAAAACCCAGCAAATGTTTTGTAGCACTTCTGCTATCTAGGTAAACACATTTCAAGATTTTGCAGTTTAACTAACTGGCAGCCTAGTAACTGATTAGGAAGCTCAGTGTCAAAATTAATGGTAACTGCAATAAAACATCAGCATAGATTACACACCCAAAGCTCACAGCAGACTCTGGGTTGCAAAGGCAGCAAAAACCAACCAAACAAAAACCCCTCTGCAATCTGTATACCTGCATGACAACGTAGAACAGATCTACAGAATGCCAAAGAATTTATGGCAGAATTCATTTCCCTGCAGCAAAATACAAGGAAAGTGCATTGGAACTGGCTAGCTTTCTTGGTGGAAGCACCTCTCCTGAACTGCATCTGCATTCCTGCCAAAACTAGCTGTGGTTTTGCTTTTTTTTTTTAATATTTTCTTAAATACGAACTAAAAAACAGTCCCCAAGAGGAACAATAGCATCAGCAAATTACACAGCACAAGAAATCAGTTGCTGTGATACACTTCCCTCCTTCTAGAAAACCAACACTAATTGCCCAGCACTGAAGTAACTGCAGTTTACCTCCTAGCAAATGCTTGTGAGGATTCCCAAATCAGCAATTAGCATCTGTCCCATTGTGCTTCTTTGCCTAATATCTTATGCAAATTATACAATTTATAGCTTTAGATTTAATGTGCGGTTGCCTAATGCCGCAAGGCATGAGGAGCCTGCTGATTCAGGAATGCATCGCTCGACTGCCTCACCCTTATGAAACAAGTGACAAACTCATTCCACAGATTTCTCCACCAAGGAGGAAATACTTGCTCCTGCTGTGCCTCATCCACACGAACAGGTGCAGCCAGCCCACAGCTCCTCTTCCAGCATCCTAAAAAAGCAGAGTGAAGCCAGCTCTGGCCCAGAAGTCATATAGCCAGAGTAACGTGACTGTGTTTGGCTAAAACATACTGCTTTTTGTAAGGGAGCAGAGCCAAATATACTCAAGGTCTGGCTGCACCGACCCACAGAAACTTTGCCGCAGTGGGATCAAGACTACCTAGACTGCTTAGCTCTTATGCCAGCACAGGTAAGTATATATGCTATATGTCTCCCTCTGTGCTGGCCCCGCACAGGACGGGGATTTATTAACATTTCAGCATGACTTTGTTAAGCTCCCTGGTTCAAGCTATCAGGAGCTGATGGTTTTTTATTGTGAAGGACAATCAACACCAGAAAATACTAGTCTGGAAAGGTTAACAAGTTACCTACCCCAGTCCCATTGCATTCTGACAACAGAAAATGCTCCCAGCACCAACACTGGCAGATATTTGTCTATCTAATCTGTTCCTAAAACCTCCAGTACAGGAGGTTCATAACTACTCCAGTAGTTTGTCATAGCGCTACAGTAGCCTTGCAACCAAATTTCTTAACATACTTATCCCCTCCACCCAGTGTTCAAACAGCATGCCCACAGGCTTCCCAAGTGCTGACGAACCCCCAAAAGGTTCCCCTGGTGAAGCTGGGAGTTTGTCTGGAATTTTAGAGATCAAGAGAGTAAGAAGGGCTGTCATCAAGGCCCTGAATCTCAACAACAGAGATCAAAAAATGCCTAGCTCCTGGCCCTGAGGCTCTGTGAGCTGCACTTCTTCGGAAAATTCAAGTAATGCAAGTCAGACTGGACTATTGCAGGGATACTTGCATTTCTCTAAATTTTGCTGAGATGAAACTGCACTGCCATTATAGATCCTAAAATCTCAGAGCCACATTAACCTACACCTTGCCCACAGTGCTGCATATAGATTAACTGTATTACCTATGAACCAGGACTTAGTACAGGACGGGACTGATAATTAGTGTCCCTACTACTTACCTGGATGGGCATTTTGTCAACACAGCAGCGACTAAGTAAGATGGTGTGATAGAGTAAGTTCTCAGTTTTAAGTGAAGAAATTGCTTCAATGAGGTTGAACTTTCCCACACAACCAAGATCTTAGTGGACCTTCAAACATTAATAAAATACAAATCAGAAAGGACAAAACTCTTCCTAAATATTAACATCTTCCATCACCTTCATAGTATGTTTAGCGTCCCTTAATCAAAAGAAGGACCTCATTCAGAATATAGATATAATCTTTGCCAGTAGACACATGGTGGGTAGATGTTTGCAAGACTCACACTTTGCATCTCTGCAGGATAGATTTCACTCTGTCTGCTCACTGGCACTCAGAGACAGAGCAAATACCTCCATGGCATCCTCAAGCTGATTAAAAAGGAGCTGGAATATGAACGCTCCCCACGCACGGGAATCCCTGTGTCACACCTAAAGTTAACAAGCTCAGTAACAGCTCAGTGCTCGCTTCCCTCCTTGTCCCAGGAGACACTAAAGAAACTGGCAGCTGAGATGTAGCAAGGGGTAAAAGCTGCAGCTTTTATGATCATGAAGAAGGTTTGTATGGACAGGCAGAAGGGTGAGACCTGTGAAACATTAACTATTCAATCACTTTCATATGTACATGGCTGATAAATTTTGCAACCAGTCTTCCTCACGATTTTGCCTGGCATCAAGGGAGGAAGTGAAACAAAAAGTTTTAGAATTTGAAAAGTCCCAGTGTGCTAAGTAACACCCTGTCCCAGACAATGCACCAGCATGATCTGGAGGCTGACCTCCTTGATCCTCTAGTAGAACAAGAGCTATCAGACAAACTTCTTCAAGGGTGTTCAGTACCATTAAGTCTCTGTTGTGTATTACGAGTGCCTGCCCTGCAGTGCCAAAATTCTGTCCCCTCATACACACTCCCTGGTCTCACTCTACAGAGTCTTGTGTGGGCTTTAATATAGTGGAAGAGAGCTATCGAAGAAAACAGTCATAATCACATAATCCAGACTTATTTCTGAAAGAATAACAGCTTTAACACATCAGGCTGTATTTCAAGTTCTTGTTTAACACATGGCATACTCATAATAATTAATATAAAATCCAAAGACTTTATTCACAAAACGGTAGAAGTGCCAAAATGTTACTACTCGTACCAGGTTTAAAAGCCACACAGAACTAAAAATTGCTTTAAATCATCACTGCAGTTTCAGGCATTCCTGCTTCCTGGGAGATGAGAAACAAACACAGGAATTATCAAACCAAATGAGGGTTCAGCTGACATCGTGTCATCTCCATTTCTGCTACTTGGCAGTGAATTTTGAATGAGAGGGAATATATATTGTCACCCAACATGTCCCAAGTTATGGAGTTCAGAGCTCATAAATAAGTTGCTTTCTAACACCCACCAGTCAGTACCATACACCCCAACCATGACGGTTTGTAAATCTTTTAAATCTACCTGTGAATGTTTCCTATCTTTTTCAGTCCAGCTATGATCTTAGTTGACATTTTACAGCAACTGCGCAGATATTCAGTGGAACTCTACTCTGACATGGTAGGAAAGAAAGAGGGGAACATTTTTCCATTTATTCATATTTCAGTTGTTGAAGTTTTGTTCCACCTCTGCTAGCCCCAGGTTGACCTCACTCTCCCCTTATGTGACTCTCTCTTGGCACCAACCATGTCCCTTTTCTCCAGGATCTCTTTCATTTCTAATGTGCATTTTTAAATTCAAGAAAGCAGGCCCGAAAACAGTATTAGGGGGAACACATACACTTTAATTCTGTAACTGTATGCTCAGTATCTTCAATGCTATTTTTGGCCACCATCATCATTTTGTTCGGTTCTGTCGGCATGTCCTCTTTTGACTATTGAGGCAGAGGGGGCAGAAGTTTCCAGTGAGCTACCCCATGTGACACTGAGGTCTTTCCTGAGCAGTGAGTCAATGTAGAAGTTAACAATGCATGAGGTGTCCATATTATTTCTTTATGGGCCCAAGAGACTGCAATAAACTGGATCTATCATCACACTGACTCCTCACTGACTTTTGACAGACCCATTTGATATTGCTGTCTCTCATTGCCTGGAAAAATCTAAGCAATTTGGACTTATCTGAAAAATCTGCCATCCTATATTCATCCAACTTTTCCAGAGTTATTAATAAATGTCCTGGAACGCCACTAGTACGGGATGCTTGAGTTGCCACAGTGAAGCAATTTACTTATCTCTCTGTCTTCAGTCTGTCTTGTACTTTCTGATGCTTCAGTTTACTTAACATCTGCCTTTTGAGGAGTTATTTTTTTTTTTTTTAAGTTATTTCAATGCGCTGACTTGTGTCCTGCTATCCAAACTCTAGCTGACAGCTTCAAAGAACTCTAATAGGCCAGAAGGCCTGAAGGCAACTGGAGCAACCTGGCCACGAGTGCCATTTAGGGGACACACAATTTCTGCTATTCAGACTATTTTAACCCATTTTGACAAGTAGTGGTTCATTCTCAGTGTATAGAACTAAACACGTTGCATATTTCCCTACAAACGCGACAAGTTCTGAAACACGCTCCGTGTACACATTGGCGACCAAACAGGGTATGAAAGGATGCAACATATGCCTGTAACACCACCTTTCTTCTCAGCATAGCACCCTTCAATTTTCAAGGACTTAAGCTGTATCCTGAAGAATCAGTTTTGTTTCCTTTACACAAATGCAGTCTAGTGACCTGAATTACAATTATTGACGCTTCAGAAGAGCTATCTCCATACAGCCATACCAGCCTATGGATGCATATGCAGCATTTAAACATCAGAAAAACAAAAAATCAGCTCTTCCCAATCACTACTGTAAGAAGGGTACCCCAAACAGAAAGAAAAGCAAGACTGTAGTGGTATAGTGTATCAAATAATTATGACAAGTAAATGACCTTGCCTAGGAAGACTATCAAGCAACTTTCCATAGAGGATTGGTTCCACTGAACTATATAACAAATTCAGATCATCTCAAGTCACTCTCATCAACCTTTACCCTTGCCATCTCTTCCACTCTAACTTCAGACAGCCACTTGGAAAATTCATGAGGCAGAACTACTGGCATCAAGGAACATAAAGGCACTCAAGCTTTCTTTATTTTCTTTGCCGAAACACTCAGATGTCATAACAGTTGCACAAAGCCACCAAATAGGTGAAACAGGAGCTGACAGTGCTTTTACACCAGGTGTTAGTGGCCCTGCTAAAGGAAAGCATCCTCTTCATGGATCTCTCAGGTACTGTTATCAGCTGACCCCATGCTACCCTGATAAAGCCTTAAGGTCCTGCTGGACTCTTCATGAGCAGAGATTCAAAACTAAACAGTGTCTCACATGTTGGCTAGATAGTCGTCTGAGGAAATGTGATTGATGCTACTCTTCTTGTCCATGTTAGATTACTATAACACATCTTGAGATAAACTGCTTCTTCAGCAGCAAAAGTGACATGAACATAATTATACCAGAACTGGAATAATGTTCCACCAGCTAAGACCTGGTTTCCAAATCCAAATTCCAAAGGTCCTATTTTTCAAGACTCATTTCTTGACCTCTGATCTTATGACAATACGAGTCGAAACATCAGGGAAAGTCACTTGTTGCAAAAAGTATTCCCAGTTAAGTTTTACATTGATACTGTGAGCAGTTTCTTTCATTGTCCCTTCCTTATTTTTTCTAGCACCCACATATTTGGAAGTATCTTCTGTTGCTGTAGGCCAGCCAAGGAAATTTCTGCTCAAGAGGATCAGTATAACTTGAAACACAGCTGTGCTGGAATTCAAAGCATCCTGTTTATTCAGTGAAGACCTCCCCATGAAAAAAAAAATCCCTGTTCCTCCTTTCCTAGTTCTAGAGAGACCATAATCCTCAAGAATTAATCCATGTTCTTAAAACTCAAACTGGAGATGTCTTAGGAATGCCCCATGACAATGGAGTGCAGCCATGCCTTGTATCTTTACCCCAAAAAAGCAGATTTGTTCATTCTTCAGATCCAACCAAGTCCCAAACACAAAATTCAAGCTCTTGCTTAAATTGCTATTAACTTTTCTGTTTTCAACTTAATGAAGCACAGAAATGCTTTGAAATTATGCACGTAGGTGTAAAACGGAAGTTTCCAATGCTGGTATGCAATAAATGGTCCAGCCTTGTTTCTTTTCAGATTCGGATAAGCAAAGGAGACTGCAAGTAGCATGGAGATTCCCCATATCTGGCCACAAAAGCACACAAGATTTGAAGATTAAGCCTAAATTTACCCTAAAGTAACATCTGAATTTTAACGACAGGCTTATTTTGAAAGCTCAGTGACCATCAAGACTACTATGATCAAAGATGAAGATTGATTGTTGGTTCAAGGAGTTCTGGCTGGCACAGTGTGATACCAAATGATAAAAACGTATTCTATGCTATTCTCTGGGCTTTGTTTTGGACTGTAAAGTTAGCTTGAACAGTATCAAGCTGATGTAATTTAGCAGGCCAGAGGCAGCAGGCCAACAGACTGCCACTCTTGGCTGGGAGAATAGGGACTGTGCCCATCATTTCTGCAGGGGATCCTGGCTCTCTGGTCCCGCCTACTTACGCTGGAGCAGAGTTGACAGCTCAAAATAATAAAAACCTGAGAAGGGGAAGGAGAGGAAGGAAGAGAAAGAAGAGTCTGTTTATATTTTCTTTTTATGAAACGGCTAACTTTCAACATTCTTACCTTAGAAAATCCTTTTGTAAACTACCTTAACAAAAGCAAGGAACAGTACAAGAGAGGAGATTCCAGGTTCCCTTTGGGGCTTCCCACTTTCTTTTCCTGCCACCTCTCAAGATGGGATTAGTCCTTTGGAAGCGGCTGTCTACTTTAAATTTCAAAGCCAGGGCTTGTTTACCATAACACCAACATATCCCTGTCCCTTCGTCAACCCCTTTGTAGATGAATGAATGAATGAATGAGCTTTTATGAGAAAGATGTTAGGTGACACCTCCCTGGGTCAAAAGTCCCAGAGTCTTTCCAGTTTGACAAAGCAGGGCTGACAGCTGGGGTACAGAGCACCTCTACGTGCAACACTCCCATGTGCTGATGCACTTTGGACAAACTCCTTCCAGTCACTGAGAATATTAATTCCCTTCCAGTTACTTCCCTCCATGTATGTACACTGGTTTTTAGACAGAAATTAAACCACAGTGAGTGAACATGCATCACACTTGGAATGAGGTAGTGAGACATCTGTTTGCATGCGTTCTTGGCGGAACGAGAGCATACCATCAACAAGGGAGACTTTCACAAACAAAACCTCACATGGTTATTTGCAGTAGGTAACATCAGCCCTCTAACTTAGATGCTTTGCTGATAATGTCCCTACATAAACAAGCGAGTCTCAAGTGAGTGATTTAGAGTCTTTACATTAAAATCAGATTATTCCCTTCACTATAATAGGAGCTCCAAATACAGTAGAGGTGCCTGAAATTGACCTATGTGACTATTCTTCTCTCTCCCTTCTGACCAAAACTGCTAAGAAAAGTAGGCCACAGAGAGTAGAGGCCACAGTTTCAAAAGGTGAATACCCAGAGCTATATATATATACAGCTATTTTCAGGCACTTTTAACTGGGTGGCCTGATTTTGAGAAGTTCCGTGTATGCATCACTCCAGCAATGTACGTCCCATAACTTCCAAAAAACAAAACCTGGCTACCCACTTCGACATTGAATTGCAAATATCTAGTTTTCTACTCAACAACAGACCTACAGTTTCTGTTAAAACAATACCTACCCAGATTGCTTGGCATCAGAAATTCACTATATCAAAAGTATGTGTACGTATATCTGGAAAAGAGGTTCCCACCCAGAAAAATGTGGCATCTATATTGCAGGGATACTTGCATTTCTCTAGAGAAAAAAGAGACGCATGGGGGTGACGTGCGGGGCCCAAAGCAAGTCAAAACCAGTGCTGAGCAGATAACCCTGAGCCCCAAATCAAGTGCCTTACCTGTTACATCATGCTGAGTCTCTTATAGTCACAAAAGATACATGCTGCTGTTCAAGGAGTATTTCTAAGACAGACAGAATCTGATAAAAACAAATCCTGGGAAAAGAGAAGGATGCTGTGATCTGTTCTGTAATACTCCCCAAAATCAGAAAGGAGAGCACACAGCAGCAACAGCATCTCATATAATAAAATTTTCACAAAATAATGCTCCTAATCTTTCACCAAAGATTACAGAACCTGATCTAGAGCAGTTTTATATCAGAAGTATTTCTTCACAGATAAGTAAACAAAGCAATACAGCTGCTGAGAGAACTCAAATGCTATACCAGAACATCTATTCAGTGATTTATTTCAAGATACACCTGCCAGCTATGTAGGACACAAGTTGGGAACGCAACCTTTATTTTTTCAAAACTTTTTTAAAAGGCTCAGAAGTGAAGGTTTCAGAATGACTAGCTTTTTTAGAGCCTGCACTCAAAAATAACAGAGAATAGGAAAAAGAGGAAGTTACAGACCTGGCTTCCAAAAAAGAATCCATTAAAATCAATACTAAAATATCTCTTAGAGTTTGGTTTTTTTTCTTCCAGAAAAGAGTCCCACTTCCTTGCAAGGGAGATATTACTACCTATATCGAAGAAAGTAATCTCTGCAAGTCTCAGCAACTGCTACTTGCATGCTAGCACACCAGGTTCAAGGTGAATACTGGAGCAGATTTTCCAGAGAGGTTGTGCAGTCTCCATCTGTGGAGATACACAAAACCCAACGGGACATGGACCTGGGGAACCTGCTTTAGAGGATCCTGCTTTGAGCAGGGAAATGGACTACATGATCTCAAGAAGTCTCTTCCAACCACAATGATTCTGCAAATCTGTGCACCTTGTATTTCCACAAGGCCTGAGTGGTTACAATATTGGTCTATGACATAGAAATTCCGGGTTCAAACCTGGGCTTTCCCTCAGACTACACACGCATCTCTTGCCTAGTTACCAGTTCTCCTCCACATCTGTTCCTTTAGTGGCCACAGACTATGGTAGCACAGACAAGGAACCCATTCTTATCACTCAGACATTTGACTCAAAGACCAAGCTACAGGACCTTCAGAAAGCCTAACAATGTCCAGATGCCTGGTTTTAGACACTTCAAATAAGGATTCCCTTTTTCAGGAAGCATGGAGAATTCATGGTTAAAAGGACAGGCAAGCCATTAACTTGGACATCTGAAAGATAATTACATTTAAAAATCAAGCTGTTTCCAGAACATGGGGCCCTACTGCTGCAGAATGTAGTCACCTCAGCAACACCTGCCATTTTCAAAGGTGCAGGCACCGTACAAACTGGAGTAGGCAGAGCATGTGGTCATCCTCTCTTTAACCCAGCTGGTGCAAGACTTCAGTTGTACAGTTCTTGTAAGGTCCACAGAGATGAAACGAAGCATAAACTGAAGATAATAAATAAAGACTATACTTCATTTGTAGTTACTTTAAGACATAATTGAAATAGTGGTAACGGTCCCCTGAATCCAAAACTGTTCTGTAAACAAACATTGAATTTTCTTTTGAAGGACTTTCAACAGCAGAAGATTTCTCCTTACACACATCCTCAATCCTCTGGAGTTTATAGTATTCCTTTGGAACAGATAATCCCTTGCACTGAATTTAACTCATCACATCAATTTTGTATCCTGTGATAAACTGGGCTCTCTAGTAACACCTAAGGGCTGCTATATTATTTTCGTGGTAGTGACTTCCATTTTGAAATTCCAGGACAAAAAAAAAGATGTGGCTCCTAAGACCTCATGCTATTCACAGATGCATTACTGCTTGTTGGAGTTTTCTAGTGCTCATGGCCTTGGGATATGACATGTCAGCTGCAAAGCAGAAAACACAATTTAGCAGGTGAAAACAAGGAGAGGGAAAATCCCAGAACACTGTCTAGAGGGATGTAACTTTTTTCTCACGGCAGATCATTACGTGTGAGAATACACAGGCTGATCTGCTTAGGCCGGAATGAGAAGTTAGCCAATTACTCAGCTCTCCTGATATTTCCCCTGCTAAATACAAAGTTGGTTCAAGGTCTGTCATGATATTTCTGATGACATATCAGATGGAGGTGGATGATACCACGGCATGGAACAGACAAAGGAACAGGGCAAATATGGTCACCTAACACTGCAGTGGTCTGGCCAGTGAGAACAGGTGAAGCTTTTCCGTACCTCATTCCTCAACTTTATTAACAGCTTCTCTTTAAGGTGCCAGTTTTAACTGAATACAAACCTACTTTTTTCTTTTTTCCTCCTTAAGCATTCATTCCTCCTTCTCACTGGGTTGACCAGAGGAGGCCAAATTATGTGCAAGACAAACTACTGAAAAAAACTGGATGCTCTCCCAAACACATTGTTCTCATAGAGATAATACTAATAATACTGATAGCAATTTAAGAAAAAAAACCCAAACAAAAAATCAACACCCTACTGCATATCTCTACTGCTAGAACAAAATCCCAACTACTTCCTCAGAGAACAGGTTTCCCTCAGCATCACTCTCTCACTCACGGACAGCAATAACCACTCCAAAACCAAATACTTTTAAACTAATTGAACATTTTCTCCTAAAGAGATTCCGAAAGACACGGGAGAGTGCTGAGAATTATTAGTCTTGCTTTTAAATAAAGACACCGCTGATAGGGCCAGGCAGGTCAGATACAAACAGTATGCCTATAAATCCACAATTATAAAAACACAAATTGATGAGCTTCTTATCTGTCCATCGACATACTGGTAACACAATTACAATGGTAATTCCAATAACGCCCCATTAGAATGCGTTCAGTAACGCAGCTTCCTCCAAGTATAGTCATCTGACATATGAAAGATACTTCAAGAGCTACTCTAGATTTAAACTCAGAAGCCAATAAATGTTTTAAGAATTTGACAGTAACAAAAAGTAGAAAGGGAATGAAAGACTAACTTAACCCAACGGTTACAATGGTTAAAATGGTAAGATACTAAAACTATTCAGGTTGAAAAGGCATGACTTAAATGATGCAAATTAAAGGCAAGAGTCTATGTCATGTAAGTAGCCAACACTAGAAGGGCATTTATGTTCCTCCTAGCAAACAAACTTGTCCAATAGGTTTCCAATGCTTTTCAAGGATCTTAGCTCTATTTACAATTTAGTTTCTTCCAGTCCTTTCCAAAATAAAATTTTCTTCTTGCATAAATCTCCTTCAGTTCAGGCCTCAATATTCTTCTGACAAGCTGCTAAGTTTGTACGCTCATTTCATTTACCAGCATGCACAAAAAGACAACGTTTTCCAGAAGACTTCTGGGAGCGCTCATTGGAGTAAATATGCTCCCCATCAAACCCACATCATATTTTTAACCAGATGCAAATTGACTTTGTGTACATGGAAAAACAAGAGCACAGGATTCCAGCGGGCAATCCTGTGACATGGGAATGCTTCAGTGTTTGAGCTCCCATGGAGAGACAGAACGCAAGAGGCTTAAACCCACTACTTCAGACCTCATGTCCAGCCTCCAAAAGCCAGCTGCTTCCTTCTCTAGTCACAATAAAAGCCTTCAGGAAGAGCAGGTATTGGCCTACCTTGCATGTATGCCTCTATTTGCCGAATTAGCTCATAAGACTTGGATCGGTCCAGAAGTGTACGAATAGCCGGAAGAGGGTCCAGGATAATGGTTTCTGGATGAGCATCAATATACTCCTGTAAAACAAATACGTAAAAAAAACAAAACAAAACAAACATACACACACACAAAAAAAGAAAAAAAAGGCATTAGGTTGGCTGAAGAGTGTGGAAAAATGATGAGATGGGGAAGAGAATAGACAACGTTAAAAACCTCAGTGTCCAGCTTCTCTTCAAGGGGAGGCAAACAGACATTGGCAACGCAGGAAGTCACCATACAGTCTAGACACTGACATTTGAAACAAACACAAATGTGACAGCTAGCTGTTTTAAGATGGCAAATTTTTCCTGTGGACTCACCATCAGCAGTGAAACCTGTGCTGCAACCCCATCAACTCAGAAGGGAGCCGGTGGCAAAGTGCCACAGTAACAGCTGTGAGCAGGGCTGAGAAAAGCAATTAGGAGAAGAAAGATGACACACTGCTATCTTGGGGTCAGCCTTGCATTGAATTACTGCACGTGAACATCACAATGCCCTGAACTAAGCTCTGAACTACATCTGGGTTCTTTAATGTTGTTATTATTGCTGTCCTCTAGCTGGGCTGAAGACAATGTTAAGAGCCGGATGATAAGGGCTGGAATTTTTTTTGGCAGAGCTGAAGAAATTTCTGCTTCACTGTCTTCACCAACTTTAGAGAAGTAGCAAGATAGATGCTTTTAAAGTTCATACTCTCCCCTCCTGACTACAAGAACAAAGCAAAGTTAATGTTCTAATGGATCTTCAGCTTGGGAACTCAATTCTCCCCTTCACTGAGGTCATGACTGCACTACTGCACCTTGGCCATGAACACAGACTCAGCTGCTAGGTATTACTCTTGCAAACCCTACAAAACTTCCTTGTTTCTCAGAACAGAAGCTGAGTTCCTTCATCGTCACCCCATAAAGTCAACAGGACAAACCTGCATGCATCTTACGTACTTAATGTTTGTTATCAGACAAACATTTCCAAAGTTAGCATCTGCCTTTGTTTTACCCAGCTTCCCAAAGCAACCTTTACATTTCCACTCATTTCTTTAAATCCTTTTATGCAAACACCCAGTAAATGCTCCTGAAAGTAACAGACTTTCATTAAGTCCTACTTCCCTTAAACTGGTTACTTCAGAGAACAAAACATACTCCAAAAGATACTTAGGAGTACGAGGAGGTGGCCTCAGGAGATGCGCTTTGCTAGAAACTGAGCTGGAGAAGAAAGAATGGCATCATGTGTTCCCAGGAAGTCACTCTGTTCCCAGCAGTGACTGGGGGAGCAGACTGCCTTCCCCCACTCCCCATTCTTTTGAGCCTAAGAGGACAGAGCACTGAGGTTTAATGAACCCACTGCCCTACCCACAGCACACAAGTAGCTTTCCTTCACAGGGCATGAGGCACCCTTCAGTAGCAATACATGCGTCTGACGTATTTAAGAATCCATGCAGAACATGAAGAGTGAATTCCCCAAAGATATGCTCAACCTTGCTGCCCCTTAGGAGGAGTAGGGGACAGAACTTTTTGCACAGTCAGTCATGAAGATGGTCAGGCCAAGCTGTTGTCTCACCCTTGCAGCACAGCCTGGATAAAAAGCTTCTCAGCTCACTGGAGCAGAGCTGGGCTCATTTCAAGTCATGAGTACCCTGAACATACAGAGAACAGTTTTCATTAATCTCCTATCTCCAGTACTTCCAGAAACTCAAGCAGTGCTGTCAGCTGTCAAATACAAAAGAGATTTAATTTTTAAGAGAGAGAGTAACTTGCTACCTAGTGCATCTTAAACACCCATGCGTGCCATTTTACGCAGCACCAGAAGACAATCTGTGGAGCTACGATTACCTAGTGATTAGGGCATTAGCTTAAACTTGCTAGTCATGAAACTATCAAGTATCTCAACATATCTAAAGCATAACAGAACTCTTTTAAGCCTCAGCTTAAAAGATAGGGAGCTATGCGAGTGTGCATCTTCATGAGCATGCTACGGCCAACACCCTGATGGAGCAGGTGGTGAGCACACACAGTAACAGACTGAACAAGCCACAGCTTCGAAATATCACCTCAGCAGAGATCTGACAGCAAGTGTCCTGTGGCTTCCTGATGTGTGTATTAGCCTCCCCTTTTACACTGTGCTGACCACCCCTCTGCCTTGACCAGTCTCTGGTTCCACTTTTGAATTCAAGCTCCCCATATTTCCATCCTGGCCCAGCCCCTACTCCGGACATACTAATCCTACCTCTCACATATACATCACTCTACCTGCAGCCTCTATCCCCTTCACTCCTCTTCAAGAAGGGAATGATTTTTCCCTCTCCTAGCTCCTTGTGCACCTTCCCAAATCTTCCCAGTGTTCACCTTGGCATTGAGGACTATCCTCACCACCCTGGGTTAGGTGCGTTCCACTTGTTATTTTGGCTCATGTTACTCTTAAGTATTTCCAGAGGGAGCCTTGTTTTTTATTCTTTCTGTAAGGAACTTCACAGTGCTTTATTTATAATGATAATAGCTCTAAATTGTATTAAAAGATCATCCAAGCAGCAAGCTTGACACAGCATAACCAAGTTTAACAGGAATGAAGACATGATCCCAAAGCCATTCTACACCAGGAAACATGTCAACAGAAGTTAGCATCTTAGCTGACTTTTCAGTGACTGATTTCTTATCCTGTTGCCTTAAGGAGCCTCTAACAAGCTCTTTAAGGCAAACATGAAATACCTGATGAAGATGAAGGAGGTGGGAGCTGTTTTACAGAAGGCGTTTAGAGTCTAGAGGACTTAACAAACTAATGTTGAGAGAACTGTGCTGAGTGTAAGGTGACAGCCCCTTCACACAAACACACAGGAGAGCCTGAGCATGCGCTTGCTTTATTGAACAAGGAAACTTCTCAGAATCAAATCTATTTCAGGTACTATTCTCCAGCTCTTCTTCATTTACAGGCTTCGGTACTTGGACAGCCAGAGGGCACAGGAATGGCAAAATTCAGACTGTCAGCGGGGCAGTGAAGATCTGCATCACCTTATTAAAAGGAAAGGACTGGACCTGAAGTGTCTCTTAGAGCTAATCTGGGGACAGGGTACAGATCTCTCACTAACTGAATCCAGAAACAACCTCCCCTTTGAAGCACAGAAGCCTGTCAATGCAGAATATGGTCAATGTGTTTGTATAGGGCATCTCTTACTTGAACACAGCTAGTGGTTAACTGCTGAAGCTGTTTAGGGGACAGGAGCATCAAAATGCACTCAGGTCCTCATAACTCTGCATCTCTTCTCATGGTACTGCGTGCTGCTTGGATTTCCATTACAAAGTATTAATTCTGCATTCAAAACCAGAACCACCAATTTGCACCAGGATACTAAAGCAAATCACCCAGCCCTCTCCAGGCATGTATGCTGCCAACACTTCCCCAGCCTCCCAAATCTCACACCAGTACATCACCAGCACATGCAAAAGAAAGAGTTCCAACATCTATGCACAGAAAACTACTTAAAATATATAAATAATTTAAAAATTCAAACCTTAACACCAATTCCCCACCAACTGGAAATTACAGTAAGAAAAGTCAACTTTGTTACCTTCATAGGAACAATTATGGTAGCTGATGTGAAACCTTCCATAAACTTTGATTCTTTACTAGGAACTGCTGCACACTCAGACCTCACGTTTTACTGAATACATAACTGTGAAGATCACTTAACAGACTGGAAAACTATTCATGTAGCCTAAGTAGCAGCACTCTTCACATGGCACAGAATGGCTCCACTACCAGAAATACAGATCTGGTTGTATACGTGAAAGGTTTGTGCCTAAGAATTCTGATAGCAGACAAGCTACTATAGATATGAACTTGAAAATAAAGCAGTTGCAGAAGGAAAAGAGAAACACTGAATCCAAGATGCATCTTTCCATACAGCACAAGCTTTCAGCTCTGAATGTTTAAATCTTCTCTGGTCAACAAAACAACTCTGCAGTCTCCTTTGGTGGATTTACCATAGACTGGTATTCAACAAGCAGACTCCAAACAACCCAGGATCTGGAGGATACTTAGGCTTCCCAATAATATTTTGGAAAGGGCTGTGTCCTTGGGCTGCAGTTCAGCTTGACCCAGACAACATCTATGTTTTCCTCTTTCTAATCTTTGACATAACAAAAGCAAAGAAGAAACAAGGACTTTTAGCAGATCCTCTTTTGTTTGTATTCCAGGCTTGGCATTCCATCATGCTCTGTACCAGCCCTGCTACTGGCAGAAGGCCAGCAATGAAACTTGAAATCAAAGAGAGACCAAGCATTTCATGTTCCCTATTAAATTCCTCTGGATATAACCCAGAAGTTTAAAAAAACCTTTTCTTGAGAAGCCTGTGTATAGATGAGAATAGAATTGTTTGTCATTTTACCCAAAAAGGTAGTGAATAATTTTTACTTTTTTTTTTTTAATATATTTTAACAGAAAGTTGATAAAGTATCTACTGCAAATATTAAGTCATTAGATGATAAGAGAGAATCATTGACTTGATTTTATTACTAAGTAATAAAACTATAATCTTCTGTTTAATATTAAACAAAAGTTCCATATGTTAAAAAATGTTAGCAAATGAAACAATTGCAGCATTTGGATTTGTGTTTTCCCATGTACAGAAACATGAAGATGACCACTTGTAACAACAAGCCAACATTTTCCAAGGGGGAAATGGACATAAAGACAGACACAAGCTTGCCTGAAGAGTCTGCATCAGATTCAGTCTTCAAGCTCCTTTTTGTTTTCTTGGGCTGTGACAATCTTTTCACAGACACCTCCATCCAAAAGGAAAGGTGTAGGCAAGTTGGATCTTGAACAAACTCATCTCAGAATTGTTTGTCGCTAAATCTAAAGAGATTCCTGCAGTGGTTGGGAGGGATGAGGTGGGCAGCAGCAAAGGGAAGTGGGGACAGATCATCTCTGTTACGTTTCTATTCACTGTACATCTCAAAACAACTTTCTAAGTACCCAGCTTCCCTCTCTGGCCTTCAAAGGTCCACCACTGCTTCATCTTGCAAATGCCTACCCACAGGAAGCTATCCTACCAGTCAGCACTTGAATGACAAATTTTTAGTTAATTTTGCCAGCTTATGAGGCTCTTCCAACAAATAAGACAGAACTATTTTTCAAATGGGAAAAACACAGGTACTGGCCTGTGAAATTTACCCTATTTTACACAATGTCAACTCTGTGCCTCATGCTGTCCACCCAATTAGAAAAGAGTAAGATTTGATAGTTTCCTTTGCTTTTGCACTTGCCTTTTCTCAGCGTAGCATGTGAAAAGAAATCTGAAATGTTTAAGTACTTTCAGAGTACAAAGCGGGAAAACTAGGAACAGAATGGGCTAATATCTTTTTAAAAAGAAAACCCACAAAAAAACTAGCATTAAAAATCCACTTCTCCACTACCAAGCAAGAGCAATCCCCTAACCCCTTCCCTTCCAAAATACCTTCCTAATTTTCCTTCTTCCTGGTCCCAAACTGTTCTAAGGAAGCTTCTGAATCAAGAGGCCTTCCTGGAAAACGTCAGAGTGGAAGTCAACAGCTGGAGGGCAAGGAGGGGAAGAAACACTCCAAATTTTCACCAACCTGACAGCAGAAGCCTAGGCATAAAACCTGCTTCTGATCTAGCTTTTGAAGAAGACTAATGCAAAGAGAACCTTCAGAAAAAGCTCTGAAAGAAAACTTAATAACCCTATGGATTTTCCATCACTTGACCCATCGTTTTGAATGAAACAGACTAGTACAAAGCTGCAATTAATGAACCTACTCGAGCCCCCATACAGCTATGGCAATATTCCCTCATCAACGTCTTATGCAAGCCAAAACATACTCACTTTTCAAAGTCATAAACTTTGTTTAGAAGGCATGAACTGGGGTAGTTTGGTTCTCTTTCTTATCAAGAGGACAGTTAACTTGATCACCAGCAAGTGAAAGGGACCCTTGGGGCTATGCCTCTTCCCATCTAACTCCTCTCCATGTTCCTCATGTCAAGAAGGAACCACCAAGGACTGTAACGACTTTTTACTAGACAAAAAATAAACTATGCTCAATTAGTTCAGCCCAGTCTTACAGTGGGTAGGAAGAGAGACTAATTATCTCTAGAAATAATCTTCATCCCCACAATAAGGATCTAAGTGTCCCATGAAGCAAATGGAAAGATTTCTCTGCTTCGCACTTCATGCACTACACTAGGTGCTGCATGCAGTCTTCATTTCAGCCATGGGTGAGATCACAAGGCAATCATCAGTGATCTGCATGCAGTGGAGAACAGTGTGCACCCACTAATACTCTCCTGAGAAACTGCTGTCCAGGCCACATCTAACTAGCATAAAGACCTCAAAAAGCTCAGCCCTAAAGGTCTTCTACAGCTACAAAGTCCACTAGCCGATATATCAGTCAATTTAATGAACAAGAATGGAATCACACTATATCCACTTGTGTGCAGGTGCCAGAAATACCACAGTGCTTATCCAACATCACACACACGCAGGTAGCTCTCCTGCAAGGTGGTCACTTTGTTTTCTAAGCTGCTCATTGATTTTGAAAAACCCAAAACAACCACCCAACCCCACACATTTTATACAAATGGATTCTTACAATTTATCTTTTCTAGGGAATATACTTGTCTTCATTTCTAATAGTTTCCAGTATCTTAAAAAAAAATATAGGACAGATGGAAACAGGCAGCCAGTTTCTGCCCAGTATACAAAAATTACATGAGAGTATACCCTTTAAACACACTTTGTCACGTAATTCAACGCTGACAGACCTCTCCTCTGCTCCACTAGTTCTTGGGTACATGTTTCACTACAGTGAAAGTTTCCTGCATGCCAGTGATGTGGCACAACCACATGTGCAGAACCAGAAGCCCAAGGCCTTGGTTTATTGGGGGTTATTTATATAATTCAGAAGCCTGCTCACAGAGGTCTCTACCCTCTTATCTCACTCGCTAGAAACAGATCCAGTCTTAAGTTTTGAAGGCACTGGGCGAGGATCTTTTTCTAATGAATTAAACATACTGAGACATTATAATTCCATACCCACAGTCAGAAATACATATAGTCCAGTAATGGAAACCTACATTCTAGTTCAACTGCATGACTGTGGACACGTCATCCAGTGGGACATGCTAAAGAACACTTTATCTGTAAAGACAGATCATCAGACATCAGTGTGACTATCGTAACTTGGTCTGTAAATCAGATGTCATCATAGTTACTACGAATTCATACCAGAGCTCCAAACAGAAACAAACTCCAAGTCCCTATGCAGCCATTCTGAGCTGACCTAAAGGACTACCCATATTAACCTCAAAATGGAGTTAATACCATTTCCTTTAATTTACAGCTTGCAAACAAAAGAACTTCAGGGTGCAAAGGGCATTGTCTAGATCACATAATGAAACTGTGGAAAAGCATGTGACTGAACCCACATTCCAGGATCTCTTCCTAACTCTTTAGGCATTACATTGCACTTCTTTGCAGGAAGATCCTCAAAAATAATAGATATATTAGATAATACAGTGTCTACTGTACAATGAAGAACTAATGAGAGGGAAAGAAGAAAGAACATCAAGTTCTCCACTAACATTCTTGGCTTTTTTATTATTTTCTTTTGTGGTTAAATTTAATATTCCTAAAAATGAAGGTCTTGAAGGCACCAGCCAGCTGTATCCAAGCATTTCGCAAGAAGAATTAAGCAAATTTCTTAGCATAGCCCTGCCACAGCCTTTCCAGAGTATGCCTGGCTCTAGCTTGCTGTTGTGAACACAGCAACGCTAAACTGGAATTAGGCAAAGTGTTCAAAAAAGACTAAACCCACCATCATCAGGACATGAAATGAACACGTAAAGGGGTCCTCAAAGCATGAGCAGAATTCACCACTATCCTCTGCACTTCTGTACCTCTGTCACCGGTATAAGGCAACGCTCTGTATCCACAGGGTGCTTTTCACCTGATTAATTTCCTTCTTCTAACAGCTCATACTGTTAGTTGAAAAACTTAATTGTATTTACCAATTAAGTCAGGAGATGGAGAACTATTTCTTCTCCATGTGACTTGCTATGAAACATCCTCACTTCCATCTCTCTCTGCTACTTAAGCTCTGGAAAAATATGTATGGAGCATGCATTACAGTGGAGAGAGGTCTTCTAATGACACACTTTCTTAATAATAGCTCTACTGACAATTAAGGGGTGATGACTTACAGCATATGCCCCAGGTGTGTGAGCAACACTTTTGCTTCCTAAAACACTTGATACACAAGCCAAATTTCCAGTAATATCAACATTTAAAAAAAATGTTTAACTTCCCATTAGGCTACTGCAAATTAGCTTCACAAGAACCACAGTATTATTTTTGCTTGAATACTTATATTTACAGGAAAATTATGAAGTCTGTTATTAAGAAATAGAGACCAATGGACAAAAGAGTGGTGGTAAGCTGAAGCACAAAAAGATGTCAGTGTTCTACAGCAACAAAATAGCAGCAATACTAACAGACAGGAGACTGCATTTGCAGAAGTTTCTGGATTACAGTTATTTCTGTTTCACTCTACTGTAACCCAAACCTGTTCTAGCCCAACTTGTTTCCCCTTTTGTTCTCTGTTATTCTTAGAAGGCAGTAGACAGGTCTGCAAAAATCTCTAATGTAACTGAATTCTCTTGTGCTGTGCAGGTATTTAAATTTATTACTAGGCAAATTCTACAGAAAAAAATTACATCCTGTTATCAAATACCTCTGTCAGTATTCTCCATGGAAACAACGACTGTTCTCACCTCTCCACATTAGTTAGCATGTCACAGGAAGCGTATCTCTAGTCCAAATCAGTGACCCAAGAGCTCACCCATTACTGTACATGCTGTAGGAGATCAGGGCCATGCTGCAAACAAACAGCTCGGGCACAGAAAGGAGACAAGGGAGGTGATGTTAACACTGATAACTTGGCAGCATGGGAGGCAAGAGTTGGGTCAGGAAACACATAGATAGTAAGATTTGTTTGCCTCAAATCTTAAGGGAAGGTTTCTTACTGGTTTCCCTCAGAGGCCATTAAAAAGAAATTTCTGTGATTTCCAAGATTAACAAAGATATGAAGAGCTGCAGCACAGTCCTAAGAAACATCACAGCACAGGGATGCTCTTATGTAGCATCCCTTAACAGGGGATCACCTTGATTATGGTGGCACTCTAGATGTATAGTTTCTAATGGGATGGAGAAGAGAGCCAAGGCTGAAATGTTTAACTTGTACACAGGGCTATACTAAAATAGATAAAGGAATTTAGGGTGATATGAGTTTGGTTGTTTTGCTTTTATTAAGGCTATGATTTTAAACTGTTTGCACCAAGTTGCTCTGCAATTTTAACACAGGAGAAGTTAACCAGCCCGTGAGACATGGGAATGTTTCAGTGAATTCACTGTAGGACACAGACAGTCAGATCCTGGAAAACAGCAATTGTGGTGAAACAGAAGCACAACGCGCTGCTTTCCAGTATGACCAAGGGCACAATCCGAAGGTGAGCCAGATGAGAATGACAAGGAGACACTGCTGGTAGGTGGCAGCTGCCAACAGGCATACAACTGGAGCAGTCCCTCTGCCACACCCTACAGTACGTGCAGTTTAAATACAACTATTTCTCAGCTGCTCTGAAATGAGACAGTTCAGATGAGATTTGCCAGCACCAGTGAAGGTTACAATATTGTCCCAATCAGAATATCCCTGTAAATCAGGGGTCTGCAGCCTTTTCTGGTGTGTCTGCTTCTAGAAACTTCCCCAGGAAGTGTGGACTGCTGTACAGAGGACCTAGGCCTCCTGGGAGTGTACCTGGGATTTTTTTGGCTGATGCCTTCTCGATAGTCGGACTCCTTCCCACATGCCTCCATATCCCAGTCTCCTTATGGTTGAGGGCTCAAGAAGTCTGACAGCAAAGAGCCATTAAAATTTATACTTAAACCAAAGAGCCCTTCAGCTTCCACTTCTAATGCACACTTGCAGCCTAACATGCACCAGGAGAGCACTCCTCCAACTGCAGCCAGCTCCTGAGGACCATGAAGTCATCCCTAAGCATGCAGATTTGACTTAGTTCGTAGGGTGAAGAAACAGGTGAGGAAGTGGTAGAACTGAAGTACTAGAGAAAGCATAAATAGCATGACCAAAAGGTCCAGGTGGTAAAATCGATGCCATCATGGGTGACAGTCGCAAACAGATTCAATAAGCCTGACAGAAATGTACAATTTCTTCAAGTTTTGCAAAGCTTTTACCTACAGTCTCCTGTTCCCACCCCAGCCACTATGTACACTTTGTAAAAAAAGAGTGGAAATTTGAGATCTCTGCAGTAGGCAATTTTGTCCTGAAACTCAATTCTAGCTTACTTGCTGAAAAAAAATCTAAACTGTACTATATAAAATACCTTATTCTTGACAAAAACTGAGAAAACAGAAACACTATCTCCACATAGATTTCTTATTTTTATGCTGTATTAACTGTTATATGCAAAATAATCATAACTTCAAAAGTTTAAATCAGTAATTTCATTTCAAGTAGTCTATGGTTAAAAAATATTGCTGTGTTTGATATTACAATTTGAAAGAAAATAAATCCTCTAAGATCAGTGGTATGTGCTCTAGAATTTGAGAATTTTAGGGGAGACTGGGTGGGGGGAATTGGGTTTTTGGTCTGCAGTTACAGTTTTGATCGGGTTTTTCATAAGGGTATGTTTCTGTTGTTTTTAGGCCACTACATCTCTATTCAGGTGATAATATTCTTTTCCAAGGGTTATCAAAAGATACAAAGAAAAAGTCCTTGAACTAAAGAACAAATGTATAATTATTGATAATTATAAATGGACAATATATCCATATATAGAGCTTCTCTCACCGCTCTCAAAATCTATCCCACAAACTCATTAGATAGTAACCGTATTTTCACTGAGATTTCCTAACTTAAATATCTTTTAAAACAAAGCTTCAATATTTAACTTATACAAAAATAATGGATGAAGTTTTTTAAATGGTAACAAAGGTACACAGAATAATGTCAAGGTATTGTATTATGATTACTTAAGAAATCTATCAGGCTAAGTGATTTAGCTTCATCAGGTCATTTTATACCTTCACCAGCCTCCCAGTAATGCAGCAGCTGGTACACAGACACAAGAACAGCCCACTAAGTCCTCAGGCAAAGCTAAGGCTTTAGCTGAAAAGTGCTCTACTCTGTTTCATATTGAACCTCACTTTGGTGATTAAATATGGCTTTAGGAAAACACATCCTCTGTGCTCTCTACTGTTTCCTCCAGACCGCACTTCAGCACTTGAAAGTATTAGCTTGTGACATGAAGCTATCAAATACAATAATTTGAGTAGCTGGAGTTCTTATTAAAAACATTCCATATCCACTGAAGAGTTCTTGCTCAGGAACCAAAGAAAGGTGTTTTAGATACTAATTGTACTGCTACACACCAACTGCTGTTCTGTTGAACTGCTTACGCAAGTTCCCCAACATCATATTCTCCATGTGACAAGGGAGGTGCCACAGCATGACAGAGCTGCCCTCTCTGTGCCTTGCACAGCCTGGCCTTCAGGAATGCATGCAGCAACGCAAGAATTGCAAATGAGGAATCTCATGAGTTTTAGTCAGCTGTGAGCAACTTAATATATGTCCCCTTTTGCCTCTTTGGTCAGTTTTTTCCCATCGATAGGATGGGTGTATTGCATGGGCAAACTAGTTAACATCTGAAACAGGGCAAGACTGCAAGCAGGAAGCCCCTGAAATCCTTCTCTCCATATGCTTCTTTGGACATTTACAGTTTCCAGTGCTGTGGGAAGTGCAGGCCTGCACTATGTAGTGATGAACAGGCATGTACTATTCAGAGAACTGGTGCCAGAGGGTCAGACTCACAAGCCAAACCTTTTCCTCTCCTGTGTGTGAGTAATACACAGGTGGGAGGAAATAGAAAAGCTTTGTAAACTAGAGCAAAGAAAATATTGACTCCATTGAGTAAAACATTTTCTATATTACTAGTTGCAGAACATTAAGCAGAGGAAAGAGAACATCATTTCCCAAGAAAGCAAAGTCATCAAAATTGCAGAATTTGTCCAAGAGGTTTTTCCACCTGACATAAGCATATCCCATACAATTCTGAAAATATCTTTTAAAATTTTGCTTATCTTTGAAAGAGAAGAAAAAAATATACCTTCGATCAAAGACACCCACCAGAAGCAACACCTTTTAAAATGATAAAGGTGTTGCTTTGCAATTTTCACCAGCTTTCCAACTACAATAGGAATTCTTTGGGAAAACAGTTCTCTGTAGCACTATGCCCTGAATATTTTTAACCTTCAATGTAAATTTGAGGGGGAGAAAAAAAAATAAAAAAAACCAATAGAACAGGATCCTTAGCACTAGAGGACAGAATTACTCACAGTAACCTTGATGTTACAGAAAGTAGCATTCCAGAAACTGGGAAGACTAGATAGAACTAGGCCAAATTAATTTAGTGGCTTCTGTCATGGAGATAAACATAGAAAGGACTCTAAACACCTGATCATCTTTGTGAACAGCATTCATGCTCTTGGAATGATATCGGGACAACATTTGTTGGGAAACCAGTTCTTACTAACCTTACCAATACAACATAAAACTTCTCCAAAGGTGCAAGTCCATTTTAGACTAAAAACTAGTTTTGCTGGGCTATCAGTAGCAGGGCAGCAGTGTGCCAGGGCCCTTTATTTAATCAAACTGTACCAACCACAGGGGAAGCAGATTGTATTTGCTGCACCAAGTTCAGCCTCTTGCTCGAAATGCAGAAGGACCGTGAAAGAACCACTTACCTGAAACCTGTGAACCAGTTCCAGTGACTGGCTGTCATTCTGGTCTGCTTCAAGGATGACATCTGTCAGTTTATGGATGATCACATCCAAAGGCCCCTGATCTTCAATTGGTTTGGTGAGGTCAAGCTGAATAAACCAGACAGAAATCTTTTATTAATAGACAGAAGATCTGAGGTTCTTGTCCCTGCCACTGTCGAAGGCATTGCTGCCACACCAAAGGCATTTCCTTTGCTTGCTGCCTTCATTCTGGTGCATTACTCAAATCTCCGAGAATTTACATTTTACCAAATGCCAGAAAACTTTACTCAGACATTTATTTTTTGGCAACATAGATCCAATTCCACAAAAAAGCAGTGAAGTCACTGGCAAGCATTCTTCATCCAAGCACCTTCCTGTGCTTCTCCATCCAGAGCCAACATTTCCCCCTTCAGCTTTCCTTCCTGGCACTTACACATACATGCAAAAGGTATGAGCCAACAAAGATTATCACAGCTAATAAAAGGAACGCCTGCTGTGCCCTTCGCCCTTTGGGATTGCACAAAACAGCACTCAGGACAGCAATAAAGGTAACACAAGAGCAAGGGACTCAGGATATTTGCAAATTTATCTGCTGCAGGGACAGCTATTTAGCTGATGAAGAGGAGTGCAGTGCCCAGAGCACTCCCACTAGCAGAATTTGGCAGTTATCTAGATAGAGGACAAAGATTTGGGGTGGGGTGTGCAGAAACTCTGCCTCAAACACCATGGAAGGCACTAAAGTGGTGGTGATGTGTCACAGGGCTTGGTCTCCAGTATCAAGACAAAGTTCAAGGAGCAAAGGAACCACCTGTACTGGAAAAGGATTGATTTAGGGATCTCTTGAGGAAACCTTAGTGCAAAGAAGCTACTGGACCTGATGGGATGTATGCAACGGTATTAAGAGAATGGGCCAATGTCACTGTGAGGGCTTAGATTTTCAGGACATGAACCAAAACTGTGGAGATTCCAACTAAATCAGGAATAATATCCCACCATGAGGACAGTCTGCTTGCAGCACAGATTCCCAGAGAGGCTGTAGGATCTCCATCCTTCAAGGTTTTCAAGACTTGACTGGACAAAGCCCTAAGCAACTTAGTCTGAATTTAATGCTGAATCTGCTTTCACCAAGATGATGTACTTTGGTAGGCACCTTAGGAGTCCCCAACTTAATGATCCCATGAAGCTACTTACCAGATTTGAACATTTGTGTGATACAAGTACCAGAACAGGCTCAAGTTCCAGCCAACACACCAGGCTGCACACAGGACAGAAACTGCCACGTTATCAAGCACTGCTCTGCAACCAATTGTGAGATCTACTGCATCAGTGGTAATTTAACCTCAGAAACTTCAAACCAGGAACATCTTTGAAATGAAAGTCAGCGTGTTTTCACTGAACTAAAGGCAGCATCTGATTTTACAGTTACATGCATGCTCCCTTCCATTGCTGCTGTCCCTTTTATCCAACTCTGGCAGAGTGGGGTGGGGGGCACAGGAGGGAGAGGAGGGCTGGGCAGAAGAGGCTACTGGTGCTCTCTTTTGATAGAAGCCTGGGTTTCACTATCTCATTAGCTTAAGTTTTGTCCTAAAAAAATTTCCCACCCTACAGAAATGGCCCTGCTTTGAATTCGGGAGTGCCTTAAGGAAGGTAACAGTAAGACAGGATGGCTGGAGCTCAAGCGCCAATAAATCTAAACCATCAGAGATCTAGCAGCCTTACAATAATTAGCTTGTTGCTAATCTAACTGATCCACGTAGCCAAATTGCTTTTCTTGTGTAGGCATTCTTATCTGGGCTAGGCTGACTTGAGCAGAATAACTCTCTGTTATTTGTGCCAAGTTACCTGTGGCACAAAAGCACACCAAAAGACTGGAAACTCTTCCCAGTAGAGGCTACTTTTGCTTGCCCATGACTATGTGCTCCTACTAAGAGTTACAGGTTGAGGCTCTAGTACTATCTTTGAAGTACTTACATAGATTCTGATACAACTGGAAAACATGGTGTGCATCTATCTTCTGAGACTAGCAGAGGCACTGTTCATGTGTGGGCAGCAGATGCTCTACATGCAAAGTTTACACAATGGTAAACAAGACAGACTGATGCGGATGCTCAGGACTTGGTAAGCTGTGGCTGGGTGGGGGAGGCCACAGAAGGTCTGGCTGTCCTGACACTTTATGTTTTTACTTCCACAAGGAGCACAGCATGAAGGCTAAGAACAAGCATAACTGTCTGCAAAATTAAGGCAAAATGAACTGAACTGCAGCTTGGCTAATGACATGGAAGGAGATATCTACTTCTGCAACCAAGTTCCTGAAAAGTCAGTTAATATCCTTAAAAGAAATCTCAGATGACCAACACTGCACTTCCTCAGTTTTTTTCATCTGCCTATCACATCCGGAAGGAAACAGCAAAACAAAAAGTCCATTTAACTAGGTCAGAAAGTTTGCAGTCGCCAAGGTACAAAAATGTGAATTAATCCATTTTCAGGACTTCCAGTTTGAAAAACAGTGAGAAGCAAATAAGTATTTGAGATTGGTTACCCCTCTACATTCTTCCTGCACTTGCAGCTCAATCTGCACAGAAACATTCAGAAAACAAGAATACAGTCCTCCCTTTCAGTCTTGACCCAAGAATAGAAATAAGCCTTCAAGGCACATCCAGGCATTTTCAGCACCATTTTTTCCAGAAGCATAAGACATCAGGGCAAGATAACTTCTTTACAACAGTTGTGTCAGCTAAAAGTAACTGGCACATTCTGAGAATGAAACCAAACGCACCTACTTTGCACATTGAAGGTGTTAAAAAGGGCCTCCTGTAACAGTGCTGTGCTTCCCCTTCACCAGGAAAGCAATGCTAGAAGTGACAGAACGCTAAGGCTGCCTCTGGTAGGAAGTTCAATGAGCATTTCATTTGGCTCAACAAGGGCAGCAGGTACATTTCAACCACACAAACTTTCAAAATTTGATCCAGTATTCTGTGGATTGGAGGATCAAACCATCTGCAAGAATAAGTTCTCTGTGTTCTGGGCCATGCTGTGGAAAGCAAATATTCCTGGGCTATGTGGAATTTGGAACAGATCCACCTTCCTTTTATATACTGAGAAGAAAAAAAAAAAATAAAAATGAAGACTAAAAAAGAAGATATGAGGAAGGAAAAGAAGAAACCTTTTTAAGTGAGTATCAGACCCAAGCAGAAGTCAGTGAAAGTAGAGTGCAAAATCTGTGATGGCCCTCTGCTGAGACAAACACTGATTCATTGTTTGTCATCAGCTGGAATTTGAGCCCTCCTACTTCCCTTCTCTTTCAGCATCTTTCTCTAAAAACGATCTTTGCATTTGACATGATCACCCAAAGGTTTGTTTTTGCACAGAACTAACACCATAGCAACAGAAGTGAGAGAAAAGATTTATCAGCACCAGCTTGAAAAAAACAGAGAGAGATGGTTCTGGTGCCTTTTCTTCTCTGAAGCAGGCCATAGCCTAGTCTGCTTGCCCTTTTTTATATTAATAAAAACAACAACCAGGTATTGGTCTAATGGCATTGTCACTTACCACCAAAACCCAGCAAAACTCAGGTGAATGACATGGAATGCAACGTCAAAGCTTTACACAGAAAATGCCAGATGTGAGGCATACGCCTTTGCAGGTCTTACAAATCCATATATGGAAGAAAACAACTGCTAGATAAATGTTCTTATCATAGCTGGCTGTAGCTAGCCTGCTCACCTTCTAATAGAATGACTGACTAGGAGTTAAAAAATGCTCCAAGCTTAGAAACTCTGTCAGTCCCTTCCCCATAGGCTTTCCAGAGCATCCACTGGAGGCAAAGTTACAGGCACACACAGCTCCACCTCTGCCCTCCTCTCCCCTTCCTCTGTCCTCCAGAAACACACAGCCAGCACAGTATCCAAATCATTAAACAGGACGGCAAAAAAATGTTTATTTCCATTAAGTATAATTTGTTTAAAGTTTTGGGGTTGTTTTTCTCCAGAACACTGGCGATCCATCCCTGTTGCAGGGACAGGGTGAGCGCCTGGCAGAGTGCCACAGCTCTCCACTGCTTCCAACTGCAATCCCACACGCATGCATTTCTGGAAGCCGTGCTTAAAAATAAAACTATGTCCAAGTGAAAAAAAATCTGGATTTGTTCACTGAGGAAAACAAAACAAAACAAAACCCCAAACCAACAAAAAACCCAAAGAACTGAAAGTGTCGGATTTAGCAAAAAGAAATCTAAATTATCAAAAATAGTTTTGTATTTTTTGTTTTATTCAGTGTTTCCAGTATGTAATTCAGAATCTGGTTGAGCAGAATTCGTGTTTTTTTACAAGCTCTTCTTCAGAAACAGTTTGAGGACAATCATTCACATGAAATGAAGTCTTAATACCAACCTGCTCTGTTCTCTGAACTGAAGACAGATCTGTCCACTGCTATATCCCTGAGGAATTTACAACACATCTCTCCATTTCTATTTATCCTCACTTTTCTCTTAAAATATTTTCACAAGAAAAAAAGACAGACTCATAAATCTATTAAGAATTTTGCTCCCAGTCTCCAATCAAATATAACACCACCCATCAGGATGGTGCACTATGTTCTTCCTATGTTTCAGGTTTTATTTCATGTGCTGCTTAGAAGCAACAGAATTGGAGCACGTGTCACTCCGCTGCAGCTTGCCTTGCTGCAGGTGGAAAACACTCATAAAACTTTCACCCAAAGGAAGTGAATGAAGATAAGGAGAAAACCCCTGTGATCTCAACATAAAACACCAGCCTGACCTGACCTCTCTGCTTCCTGACTCTTGAGGCTGTATATGGAATTTTCTACACAAATTTATTGTGTCCTGTTATTCAGATACTAAGTTAAGGCTGCACTGACCCCAAAACATGTGGGGTTTATTTCCATCTTAATTCAGCTTCTTAAACTCCACTGCATGTAGACCTTCAGGTTTTTAGTCATCATCTTCCTCTCCTGGGGCTATTTTCTACCCTGTATCTTCGTCTTGTATATTTGTATCAAAAGGCTTGTGAAACAAAGCTTTTAAAATTCTCCCCTTCTTCTGGCAACCCCAGCCCCAGTGTTTACCTTTGCTGGGCATCAGTGCTGAGCAAGTCACAATGAAAAACAGTCATGAGCTCTGGATTGGAAAGCCAAGGCTTCGAGAAGCTGCACCCTGACAACTGATGTATCAGTGGATGCTGTTCTCTCCCCAAAAAGCTCAGAGATTAAAGCCTCTAAAAGTATCTTAAGTGCTCTGGAGAGGGAAGAGCTGCAGAAAGATCAACACTGCCAAGTTCACTTTTTCACCTTACTGCAAAAAGTAAACACAAGTACAGAGGACAGTGTAACTACAGGAAAGATGTTTGCATTTGGAAGGAAGTGGGGAAATTTCCTCAAAGAAATCAGGAAAACTGTTGTGCATGTCCATCCATACATGAGACCTCCCTGTGCAGAGCAACAGCGACAGAACAGTGCAGAAGCCCACCTGCTCTTCTGACAAACCAAAGGAAATCCACAGGACCAAACAACACTGGCATGTCCTCCTTTCCCAAATTAAATCCACTGGTAGAAGTCCTTGCCAAAGCCCGTGGAAGGTGACAAAGTCTATTTTAGCACGTTTCCTCATGAAGAAAGACAAGGGTTACCTGGTATTTCCACTGATGTACAGGCTGCTCTCCATAGCTCCTAAAATATTCACATATTCAATTTACACAAACATGTACATATTTAAGAGAGTTCCTCCTCATCTCTCTGGCCAAGTCAGAAAGGGATCTGAGCTGTCATCATGGGTAGCTAGTGCGAGTACTCAGCACTTGCTGCTGCTAATTGGGCCAAAGGATACCAAGGGAGAACACAGACCCCTCTGGGCAACAGAGACACCAGATCTGTCCCATTGCAAAGGACAAACGTGGACCATCAAACACTATAAAGAAAGAGCAAAAATTTCACCAAGAGGCCCTTTTTTCCCTCTCCACACTCCCCTTCCCCAGTGCCAAATTAACTTGCACATCATGTTGCAGCAGCAGTAGCAGCAATCTGAGAAAGGAAATCTGCTGCTGTGAGACTTCCCCTCCTCGGCTCTTCCCTCACACTGAGAAGAGCAGAGGGCATCACAGCATCAGTAACAGTTGTCACATTGGAGGGGAACCCTTTCCCAAGCCTGAAAACACCCTACCTTTTTGCTAGTCTTCTTGGAATTGAGGAAATTAAACACCAACTGAGGAGCTCACCTTTCTACCACTGCAGGATGCAAACTCTACAGGTTACCTTTTGTTGCTCTGCCCAGCTTAGTTTAAGAGAACCACCAAAGAAGGAAAGTGAGTCCCACAGTGGGACACAATTCAGAATCTCAAGGTGCCAGCGACATCCCAGCCAGCAAGGCATGCTTAAACGTGAGGGGCAACACAACATAAACTATGAAATCCTGCTGGGTTCCTAATTTCTCAGATACTGAAACTTTAACACCAGAGAAGAAGATTCTGGTTTTAACAGATGGTTGCTCTGCATTTTCTTGCACTGGTGCCAGAGCAGATTACTTTGCATTCTACTTGGCACAAGTTGTCAGAGAGTATGTGTGAGCGCTTTTTGCACATTTTCAGGAGTCACACACTGCCGCTCCCCTGGAAGCTAGGTATGACCTCCAAAATGTCTCGTAAGTTCTCACTTCTAGCTGTATTCTAGATAAAATGAGGTAAAAGAAATCTCAGCTTTTCTTCCGCTACATGTACTAGCACACGTGGACACCATTTATGGATCACTTAACCAACTACTACATAAACTGGCGAGCCTTTGCACATTCTAGGCTCATCCAGCAGCCACACAATCCCCCAAGGTCCTTGGTGAGCATCGCCTCCCCACAGCCTCCTCTCCACCCTCCCACAGAAGCGAACAGCGAGCCAGAATTGCTGTTGCCTGTGCACTAACGGTGACAGACAGTGATCTCGACTCCTACTCAGTGTGCAGAACAACACTGGGATAAGTTACTGCACCTCAGTTACTCAAACCTCTCCTGCTGCCCTCCTCTCCTTGCTCCTCTGACCCTGGTGTATAAAACTCCACGGAGCATCACTCTCCTGTTAGCACTAAGCTTTGCCTCTTTACTTTAAAAGCAAAACAAGAAATCCCATCTTTAGGCTATGACTAAAGCTCTTCACAGAAATTATTTTCATTTCAGTAGAGATTTTTTTCTACCCAAGACTGGAAATTTTTTACTATATTGTTTTTGAGTTACAGTCCAACACACACAATAAAAGAAATTCTAGAAATTAGGCTATAACTTGGCTTGTCTTATCTCCTTATCTCCTGTACAATACCTTGGCAGTTGCAGAAAGTTCTTTACAGAAGTTGCAAAGATGTGGGAACAGCTGTTCCTGAACATGCCACTAAACTGAGAGCTCATGTCCCACGAGGGCTGGACTGCAGCAAGTAGGTTTTGGTAGGCAAGTGGTTAAGCACTTCAGTCCTGTTTAGGGATGCTCTGAAAGGCAATTGCTTGTTTTCACCACTGTAGGAAGAATAATTGATGTTACTCAAGTCCAAAAAAGCCTCTTGCCAAGGGTGCCTCCTGAGGTCACCAAGGCTTCTGTGGATTAGGAAAGGCAGCAGAACAAATCCAGAGATTAGCAGAGGAGAAAAATTGAACAGAAAATGTGTGACATGGGAGGATTAGCGCTCCAGAGAAGGAAAGCAAGTTACAAAAAAACAAGAACCTGTGAGAATGAGCAGTGGGCATAACCTGCTGCTGAGATTGCCTTGCTTTACTTTCTATAACCATCGAAAAGATCATGTTCACATACACCAGATTAAAAGGTAATCCCAGTTCTGGAAAGTTTGGGAAAATTACTACATAGTTTGCAAAATTTCTGTCTCACTTCTTGAACTTAAAGCTTTGGAATAGGCAAATCAGATCCAGAAGGCCTAAAAATAATTTAAAAGGAAGATTTTTAATGTTTCTTAAAGAGAATTGGGTCAGCTCTAGCCCAGTTATTGAACTGACAGCTCAATCAATCCTGTAGGAGAGCAAACATCAAAGGATGAGTGGAATGGAGAAGCCATCCATGGAGAACACTCCAACTAATCCAGAACACAGAAATACTGCAGCACTACAGCCAGCACAGCCTGGGTAAGCAAAGGGAGGTGGGTGAGATGAGTGCACTTCACTTCTTGGAAACTTTCAGTGCTTAATTATAACATCATATAAACATGCAAAATATCAAGATCTGAGAGTACTACAAATACTTTTTTTTCAGTAACTACTGGATACAGAGAAAGTTAAGATGAAGGAAGACTGTTCTTCTGGAAGTTTCTCTTGGAGGCATGTAAACATGCACTTCATAACCTCCCTTTGGCCATGGGATTAGATAAATAGAAAAGCTGATGTATAGGAAACAAATCCCAGGAAGACCAGACACCACCCTTTATTCTAAGGGCCAAGGAAGCTCAGCTCTGGACATGCACCACACGGCTCAGGCTCAGCTTAAGGGTAATTCTTCAGCAGCAGTTGTCAAACATCCAGAGCAGTCAGTGCTCCTGTGTGCGCAGCTGCACTTCCCAAGAGATCACTGATGTCTCTGTCATAATTCTTCCTGCAACCAAGCGCCCAGTTGGTGAGCAGAGAGGTACAGCCAGGCCACCAGCACCCGCTCCTCTTCTGTCAGCTTCTAGCTGCAGGAGACCTGAATTCTAGGTGTATTTCCTTTTCTCAGGAGACTCTGGATAATGCTGAGTTGTAAGCAAATACAGGTAGCACCCAAAGTACATTTAATCCACTCTGCTCTTTGCTGAATTTATGTGCTTTTTATTGTGTACTAGGGAGTTTAAATAGATGTGGAGCGAGCAATAGCTGTCACAGTGGAACATTTCAATGCTCTTTCTTCATCCTCTGCCTAAACTACTTAGGATCCCTTCTGAAACATGAAACAAAATTGAAACATATTTCTGTTAACAAAAGATCCTTCTTCATCCAAACATATTACTCTAATGTTGCTCATTGGGTAGCCAGTAATGTCTGTGCAACTGTGAAGGACAGAAGAGGAAGCGGGAGAAGTACACTGAAATACAACATGGGAGAAACACAAAAGCTTTAGAAGGCTTAGCCTAAGGGGGAAATTAAAAAGAGTAAGGCTTCTTTTAAAAGAAAGAAGGCCGTACTAGAGCTGATCTATATCATATCCCTATGCTGCACAAGCAAGAATCAGAAGAGACCATGAAGAGACAGAAGAGATTGTGGCATTCCCTTCCATCCTATTCCAGCAAGCATTATTTATGGGAAAACAAAGTTGCCTTCCAATTACAAAACATTACTTCAGCCTGAAACCACTGCTCCCACTGAGACAAAATGATGAAACTTCTCCTTCCAAGGATGAATTTAAAGGCATTTTAAGCGGTCTGTAATAAACACAGCCTCAAAGATAAAACAGATAGCCTGTGATTTCTCAAACTGAGGAAGAAAGGCATGGGGGGAGACCACAACCATCATGGACCACTCTCTCAGGTGCTGCACTGTGAGAAGCTACTGAAGAAAGGAGCAGACAGTGAAGTCAGGAGAAGGTGGCTAGGACACAGGCAAGGGTCTAACAGGGAGAAGAGGAACACTGCAGGTCTGACTCACTGCTTCAAGCAAACACTCTGGCATAGAGAAGGTTATCACACTAGTTAATGGCCAACAGCTGATCTCTCAGCAACCGCAAGGTACCTTTGCTTTTTACTTTCTACCATGCCTGAAGGACATAGTGAGTGCACCATGGGTCCACCATGCATCAGACATCTTTTCCCACCCAGGTGAACCATCTTCCAATATAGCACCTGCCCCATGTATATGGAGAATCACTGGCATAGGCCAAACATATTTGGCAAAATTCCCTTTAAACAAGAGTGATAAAAAGTCTTGCTTTTGCCGTGTTGAGGAGATCGGGCAATCTCACAGGATTATTCAGACATAGTCAGATACTAATGAGAATGAAAACAAGAGGAACTGTATCATCAGGGGAGTAATCTTCTTAAACTCATCAGAACAAACACTAGGACCGAGGTTATGGCTCAGTTATTCCAAAGCAGGAAAACTAACACAGAGTTTGGTAACACAAAGAATACTACATCAAGCTGGGTTAAATTACAGGATAGTGTACAGCTCAAGCATTTTTCAATGATCTCAAGATGATAAATTGATAAATTAAAGGAAGTAATTAGTAAAGACTGCTGAGCTGTGAAAAGCTCAAGGATTTGATCATAAAGGATGCTTGGCATTTCTTGCAGGATTGCCAAATAACGAAATATGCTTCAGGAATACATAAAAACCAAGAAAAATTGGGATCTCTGTGCAGCAAGTGAAGGTTTAATATTAAAGATAATATAGGAATGGCCCCAAACTTTACACAGATATTTGGCCTCAGTTTTCAGCAAGAATAAAGATGCTGACCATGGGAGCAAGGCAAGTTGGTAAATAAAGAAGGGTACAGATGTATCAATGGGTAGCAGCAGTCAAAGCCAGAACTCAGGGAGTGAGATTTACTTCATCTCATTTTAAGGAGTCAGTAACCACACTGTAATTTCAGAATTTTCCTTGCAGTCAGAGAGAAATTAATAAATTCTTTGATGGTTTAAATTCATCTAGCCTGCTTTACATTTATATTCTAGGATATGAGGAATTGCACCTGAAATATGCCTGATTGGAGGGAGCCCGGTGCAGTGGCATAAACGTCAGATTACTCTTAAGAGTTCAATATGCTGAGGTCAGGGGAAGTTGCTTCTCTCCCATAATTGGATACTTTAAAAGAAACAACCCAAAACCAAAAAGAAAAAAAACAAAACCAAATCCCACACTGGAAAACAAAATATAACTAACCAAAACATGGCACAGGAAATCACAGGATGGTGACACAAGGGTATCCATTATGGAGTGCTTCTCAAGGTTCAAAAAAACCCCAACTATATTAGGGAAAGAGCAGGAAGGGAGAAAAAAAGCTACTGACTCTTCATCTGACCTAGTACTACTCAAGCATTTCAGCACATTTGAAGATACTGACAAATAATCAGATCTCCAGAGAAAAATAAAAAAACATGGTAAAACATGGCATGAATCTACAGAAGATGGATCAAACCCATTTAACTGGCTGTATAACCACTGGGGATTCTCTAGACAAAGAAAATGCAGCAAAGTTATTTTATCAGACTTCAGTAAAGCCCACACTCAGGTGAACTACAGAAAGATGAGGACCAGTAAAAGAACATGAAGGTGAACAAATAGCTAGACAATGGCTTGTATGCTGGAAGCGTCAGTGGCAAACCAGAGAGAGTGCAGTAGTGGCATTCCTCAGGCACTACTCTTGTGACCATTTTATTTCCTATCTTCATTAGTAGTCTTAGCACAGTAATTAGATTACTGATAGACCTTATTACTTACATGGAAGTGTAACTGACACCAACACCCAGAAGTATCATGTGGAAGGGAGAGTCAGAAATAGGACAATGTGAGCAAGTACAAAACGAAAGGCTACATGTAGCTGGATTCACGACGCAAAAAAATCTGCCCTACACTTAGCGAAGGATGCTGGTATGGTAGCTGAAATACAACTGTGACAAAAATAAACTCAGTTTCACCAGAATCAGGGTATTCTGGGTGAGGTTTGTAAGAGTCAAGGTAGTATAGAAGGCACTACCAACACCCCCCATGGAACAGCTCCATCCAGTTTAGAACATCCATCTCTAGAAATAAAAACTAAAAATGAAAATAAGTGCTTAGGAATTCAACCAAACTTCCTAAGTTACAGGCTCCGGAGCCCAGAAAACCCCTTCCACACTTGCATCCCATGGTCATGGCTCCTTAAAAGCTATGAATAGGAGCACTTGAACTAATGCAGATTCTTAGAGCATTAACCACTTTCTAGCAAGAAAAAGCTTACCATAATCATAAATACTGCTGCTGCACTTGAGTACTGCTTTACTTTATGCTGTAAATGGGCATTCCAGGGTGCACAATATGAAGATAAATCTGCACCTAGGAACACGTATGGTCTAGGAGCTCCCTAAATATTCTTTTAGGAACAAAAGAACTAGGTGGTGCAGCAATGGAGATCAGATCGAAAAATCTCAGGTTTCAAATTGCTCAAACTCACATTTCCCTTCCACCATAAACAGAGCACTAAGTGAGTGCCACACAGGCATACAAGATTAAAAAAAGACCATCAGAAATATCACTCAGGAAGAAGCAGGCAAAGAAGCACTTTGTCACTGAGCTGTAAATCAAGTCTGGCACACTCCCTAATTCTGGATTCCTTCCTCACCCTCCTAGACTGACGAGCCTTTCCCACCAGATGGAGAAGGAAGCTGTAGCTCTTTCCTTGGCAAGGCACTCGGGCCTTCCTGGACTTCTGCAATGATCCTGCAGATACCCTGTCTCACTAAGATGGCTGCACTGACTTAAATATCAGTGACATGAAATTAGGTCAAAACTTCATTTTAATTGGTTAATAATAGTTCCAGATGCTATCTTCTGAGCCTACCATCTGACTGCGGGCCTTTAAAATTACATTACTGGCCCCTCCCTATTCATTTTCTTTTCTCTTTCACTATTTGAAAGACTCAAGCAAACAGGAAAATTATTTCCTATTCAGGGAAGACAGTGAATACAACAGTAATTAAATGAGCTAGAAAAAGAGCAGCTAAAACTATAGTTCTTATTTCTCACCCAACCCTGTTTATAGGAATCTCAAGTGTTGCTGTCAGAGCAACAGGTAAAAAAAATCCTCAGAAAATGGAGTCTAGGAATTGTTGGTATGCCTTCCACAGACACCAAATCCCATCCTTAGTATTCATACCAGTTTTAACAGACTAAAACAGGAAGAGGAGAAAATTGTTAAAAATATGAAAACACAGCTGGAGTGTGCAAAGCTTGTCTGTGTGGCTTACAACTTCATGACAGAGAAAACTAGATAAACTCCTAAAAGGTCTCATGTGATAACCCAGTTTTCAAAGCATGTTTTCATGGACTCTCTCCCTGAGCTCTGATATCAAGGCACAGGCCACTCAGCTGTCTGTCAAGACACCCTAACAACCTCCTACCTCCCTCTGCTGCTTCTCATCTATCAGCACAAATGATGCTTCCTTTGCTCTCACTTTCTTTCCTTCTCTGCTGTTTTACACAGGTGTACCTCCAAACTCCTTCCCAATTTCACCTTGGTATCTCTTCTGCATTGCTTTCACTCAGGCAAGACCCATTGTGACAGAGAGGGCTGAGCCTAGCTCCCATCTCCCCCCCATCCCTGCTCTATCAGACATCCTTTGACACTTCACTCTTTCTCCCCTCAACTCTGTTTTTCATTGTAACTGAACCAAAAGGCAGTCGATCCAGAGCTGTCCAATTTCTGATGCTCACCTTACCGGGAGATTGAAGATAACGTTTCAAGTTTCCAGACCATAACTTCCCACTCTGCTGCTTTGCATCTCTCTACAGGCCCCCTCTACTTGCATCCACCCCTCCTGGGCAGCTGAGGATTACTGCCAAACTGGCATCTACCTCCTCTTCAGCCAGCTCTCGTGGCCACAACTCCCTGCCAGCAGCCCGCAGGGCCATCCCTTGCTGACGTTTACAGACAGAAAAGACCAGGGTGTGTGACCCAGCCAGCCCCCATCAAAGATAATGCTAGCACAGCTCCCAATTGTTCCTGTCTATGCCTGTTGGTGGGAAGAAATAATTGACTTGTCTAAACTGGAACAGGGGGTGCTGGAGAACTATGAATCAGAAAGCTGCTTGTGTCAGGAAACTTCGGCCATATGTTGCGTTAAGAGTATTTTTTCCTGTAGCTCTGCTAATAAATGGCAACTTACCATTATTTCTCCCCATTTCTTTCTATTTGCGTGGAAGCGAGAGGCAGGGTGTGGGGAAAGGCAGAGACCTACGTGCAAAACCAGAGGTGAAACTTCCCAGTGCCTCGTACACAACTGCAGCCGTGTGCAGTGTCTAATGCGTGACGAGACCAACGCTGCACTGAAAACAACTGCTGGCAAACAGGAAGCACTGCAGGATCTACATAGATGTCCTGAGGTGCTGAACTCTAAGCCAAGTCCTCAGAGAAATACACAGACTAAAAAACAGTGGAGGCATCCTCCATATGAACTTCTACTGATCTACAAGCAGGACTCACTGTGGGGCCAGTATGGCCCTGGTTGCAAGTGCTGGGAGCGCCCTCCGGCACCAACCTTCAAGGATTTTCTTTATTCTATACAGAAGCGTTTCAGAAGAAAAATACTAAGATTGTAACTGGTTGAGCTGCAATGCTTTAACTAAAACATAATGAACTACGCTCCAAGGCATCGCACTCACCTTGAGAAGGCTTGTTTTCTGTCCTAGTACTACCACCATTATCTTAACTAGTTATAGTGGACTGAATTCCTTTTAGCAGCAGTGCCTGCTGTGCTCTCACATCTGGAAGTTCACCATCCAGGAGATCATTTAAGCCCTTCCAGATTATTTCCTCCACCATGTATTTTTATCATTAGCCCGTTTTACTTGGTGTTTGAATACTGAATCAGAACATCAGAGAGACTAAGGTTACTGAAGCTGCAGCAGCTATGAGCCTTAGAAGAACAGAAGTGACAACCAGGCTCTTTTATTATGTCTCAACTCTTTGAGATGTTCAGGTCTCTGGACCATCAGCCAAACTCGAGGATCTTGTAGGTTGTCACAGTGGGGTGTTGAGCACAACTTGGTTATTCCACTTTTGCAACTAGCCAGGAGCAGAGTCTGTTACTACTTCCCAACTGCAATAGTGCAGGCTACCTCACCTTGCTGTGGTTCATTAGAAGTCCAAAAACATCCCTCAGCACTAGTTATTTGCTTAGTGTAATACACAATATCCTGTTTCACTTATTGACAACTTTATGGTTTGCTACTATGAGATACAAGCCATGGGACTACGTGACTCTGAAGTGCAACTTTTTGCATCAGAAGTTCTCAAAGAGAGGGAGGTAACTCCATTCTCCAGTCCCCACGCTTTGACCAGCTCCCCCAGGATGCTGAAGGCTTTGGAGCTGCTTCCATGTGAGAAAGCTCCACATTATTAAGTGCAACTACCAAATACTCTTTCTTCAGCAAGACAGTGGGAACCGATCTCTGAATCTACAGAGTATTTTAAAACTTCAGCTCAAGCTACTGCTTAACACAGATTTAAAATCATGTTATAGAGATAAAATTAGCAGCACAAAATAGGTTTTAAATCATCTGGCTGGCACAGGCCAGGTATTTCTGTTGTTCAGGTAAACATCAAAGATCTTTTTGAAAGTCCCTTCCCATCTCCACAGAGCCATAAGCAGACATCCTTCCAAGATGGAGACATGGAGACAAAACTTGTAACTACATTTACCATATTTATGGCAATGTGACATCTTCAGCTATGCAATTTAAAAGAAGGAAAGTCATTTCACTATCAGTAGATCTTGAGTTTTGACGTTCCATTTATTTCCCTATTCCTTTTTTTTCCCTCCAGTTATTTCAGCTGTTCAAAGCTTTTAACAAACTTCAAGAAATATTTAAAATACGCTGACTTCAATATGCCCTTTCCAACACTGGCACAGAAACAATTTCCCTAATTTACGGCTAGGATGGCCAAGAGATATTCCAAATTTCCTAAGAAAATCAGTGGACTATCTGCTAATCACACCCTTAGCTTGGCTACGTCATTATGTATGGCTATGGCTGCTAAAGGAGGCCTTGCTAGAAAGAGGATAGAAGCACACTTGCCTGAAGTGAGAGCCACTTGTGCAAACCCTTTGCCCACAGGGTTCGTGTCACTTCTTTGGAAGCACAGGCTCTTCAGGGAAGGGGGTTACAGAAGTGCTTCAGCAGCGAGGGGAACAGTCCTGCAAAGTCAGCTGCTATTCAGAGCAGGAACAGAGGGAACACGGCTGAAGCCTTGTTCGTATCAAATGAAGAGAGCGATGTAGACACAGGTTAAGGATGGACAGAAAAAACAGAGAAGTCATTTGATTTTGATGAGGGTGTGTTTGCTCTGAAACAAATACCAAAAGGCCTATATAAAAGGCTCACTGAGCCACTTATTCACATTCTCCTAAGTGAAATTTGAGTGCAACAGTTTACTCAAAGTTGGTAAAATTTCTCTTCTGAACCAGACAGTTTAACTAAAGATAAATAATCTCAGGAAATTGTATGAAGGACTAGACATTCTCCTCACAATTATTATAAACCCTCAGACATAAGGAAGGAAAAATAGCCCAAAGCATATCATTCTGAGGTTACTAAAGAGCTCATCAGGCTGGGCTGTCACTCTTCAGTAAATTCAGGTCTCTAAGGAGATTTTTTTAAAAAAAAAAAAAAAATCAACATTGGGGAGGAGGGAGATGGAGAAGGAAAGCTTCAAACTAAACCACTGTTATTCAAACACTGCTAGATCCTAAATAAAACACAACAATACTGACCAAGTGGAGACACAGAAGACCTGGCATGGCTCCAGAACACAATAACCATTTGTCTTCTTTGCCAGAGGCATGCAGCAGCTGGGGATGCCACTCGGGNGGGGGGGGGGGGGGGGGGGCATAAAATAGAACCGTGCTACAGCTGGAGGATGACTCCCAGGAGCAGCGCGATACGCAAGAATAAAAGATGACAAGTTACATGAATGTCCTTTGAGAACCTTTTCAAAAGGGACTAAGTGTTCTTTAGGAGAAACAGGAAAATTAAGGATGCAAAAAACTGCCAACACAGTTTTGCCAAATTCACTTGACAAGGAAAATGAATCTTCACGCAAACGGCTTCATCATTCAGATGATGAAGCGGCCTGAAATCCTGCGAGGAAACTCTGGTAGGCAGATCCCAAATAAAGGGAGATGCCCAAATGCTACTTTGTGGAAATATTTTATTTTTGGAAGAGTGAATGGGAACCCTTTAAAACACTCCCCAGAGTTTTCAGGATGATTATACACACCACAATGGGAACTTGTGAATGGCAGAAAATGTCTCAAGCATTTCATAGCATAGCAGGAGAAAGAACTGGAAAGCCAGCAAGTAGTTGGTATTTATTAATTAATAATACTTGCTTTTAAATTAATGTTGTAATACTACCCATAACCATGCTCCACAGCAAAAATCAACCTTTTGGGGAAAGGTATATGACTGAAATCAAAATATAAACTCCTTCACAACGCTACATACTCCATATAACAAACATCATTGCATTTCCTACCTGAGTTCACTCCCCATGTAGCTGCTTCAATAGGAATATACTAACAGAAACCAGAAGTGTGGGTGTCTCAGAAACATACCCTTGTGGTGGTACAATCAAACAGGCAAAAAGGACAAGACCAGCAATACGGGAAGCTTTTCTGCTGCAGGGTGTGGAAGCTAAACTGGGAGAGTCTTCTCAAGTGCAAATGGGAGGGAAGGAGAAGAACAAACTTCTGTTGTACGACATCAAGTTTTACATAAAGTAAATGACAGCCCTTTCTGAAACACCATCAAGTCAATATATGATATCCTTGCTAATGACATGGAATGGAAACAACTTTTTTTCTGCCCCTTTCAAGGCTGCCAGGAAAAAGAACACTACAATGCTGTAAGGAACATAGTGACCAGCAACAAAAAAAACAGGCAAAAGGGCTCAATTTCCACCAAGAAAGCTAAATATAGCTAATACATCCAAGGCAACACCAGGACTCACGTTTCCAGGTCACAATTAAATTTGTTTAGGCACCAAAATTTCCTAGGCAGTGAGTTTGAAACTCTTTGGTTACAACCAAGCAAATAAAGTTACCATAAGATAGAGTCTGTGGATTTACAGCTTATCAACAATGCTGAAGCCAGCTGGTTGTGTGCAACCTTACTTTCAGCCAAGGTGAACAGGCGGTACAGTAAAAGAGTATCAGTCTGAAAGGTCCTTTGCCCTAGAAGAGAGATCATGCTTAAGATGAGCAGCATACTAAATGGGTTAACTAGGACTGAGGGGATGAAAAGAAGGAAATGTATGGGCTGACGAGCAGAAAGACTTCCTTGCAGGCAAACGTGTTAGACCATGAGCAATCTCCCACAGGAACTGGTGAAAGTCCCATCGGTCGGAGCTTTTTTGAAAAAAACTTACACCAAACAATAGACAAAACATTGGAAAGAATCCTGCACTTCAGGGAAACAAGAGTGTAGGTGTTTCAGCATTTACAGAGCTCCTTTCCCCAATTTAACCAAACAGAAAAGTTTTATGCAGGTCTTTTTATAACTGGATCCTCTCTTTCCTGCAGCAGCTTTGCACCCAGCAAAGCGTGATGCCAGCCACTGTGTGGGGGAACCAGCCCTGTCCCCTTCCATAAGGCAGCACCAGTTCTGTGATCACTGCCCAGCTCCGATCCCTGCGCTGCCTGCTGTCAGCTCTGGACTGTGCCACTCTAAGACATGAAACTAAGACCAAGAAAAATTACCTCCTGCATTTGAAAATGACTGGCTTAATCCACTCTGTAGAGACTGCACATATTTGTCACGTCCTAAACTGAGGCAGGCTTGCAGAGTTAGTGTTCGAGGACACTAATACATTGCTTACTACAGACATGTGTCATTCAAGCTTTAACTGGAGCTTTCCAAATCTGCTCTGAGATTTTAACAAGCCCTTAAACAGCTCAGCTCTGTGGCATTCACAATGCAGTAGATAGCAGTACATCTGAATACACTAATAATACAAAAGACGTATCGTAGTTAGAGTTCAGCCCATTAACTACCCTGTCGGGATACAGGGCTGAGTAACCACAGGTTTATTAGCTGTGACCTATAACTATTTGCAAAGAGACATACCAAGGTAAATGTGTTTTGCCAAGTGCTATGTGCTCTGTGGTTCCAGGCACTTCCTTGTGTCAATTACCAACAACCAAGATTTTTAAAAGTCCAGTTCATTTCACAAAAGAAGAGTCTCTCCCTTCAGCACATAAACTTAAAGAAGTGACTTTTTAATATTTGGCAAATTCATAGTCTCTACAGCCTGTGCACTTTGACACCAAACAGGCTACCAGCGCAGTTAGGAAACACCCTATGCAAACGCAACTGATGTTATTTACTGTCTGATAAGAGCTTTCAGAGGCACCCTTGGCTCACCAGCAGCTAGGCAGCAAAGGTTATAGAACACACACTGCCACTGCATGTCCCAAGTCAGGTGTTCAATGCTGTGGGCATTGACATCTGGTAAAGATGCTGTAAGAGACAAAGGTACATCATGAAAAGAATACCCTGTCATATTTATTACCACAATGAGGAACCAACAAGATGACTTCAAGGTTCATCATCCTTTCTGACCGAAATCTTTCTTGCCCTTCCTCTCTTTATGCACTCTACAACCCAGGGTGACCCCAGAAAGCAGAAGCCCTAGACAATTTCTCTCCAGACTGCACTAGCAATGAGTACTGTGCTGTGAGCAGGCTCACCCTTGGCTTTCCTGCTAACAGTGGCAGTTTCAATTTTAAGTATTTCATTGCCTGTAGACATAAGCAAAGTGGAAGAGTAGCTGAAACATGCTACATACTATTAAATTTATCAAGATAATATGCACCAGGAATTGTTTCTATGACTGAAACCAACAAAACACACTTACACATATAAGATATCTCAATATTTTATGTAATGTAGCTAGTCCTATAATATATAAGAAAATAGGAGAACAGGATTATCCAGAAAATTCCAAAACATTATTTATGCTTATTCTGGATTCACCTTATTTACACTTGCCACAGTTAGTGGCACAGTAAGAAAAGTGAAAGGCAGAACCACTCCAGAGCAAAAATTAAGCACTGCCTGTAGCAGCCGCAGCAGGGTGCAGCACCTGAGAAAACTCCCCAGGCAGCTACAGCTCCAAGAGGACGTTCTCAAAACACACTGGTTGTGTGTGAAATCTCACAGAGCTGATATGCAAAACTAAAACTCAAGAAAAGAAAAGGAGAAAGCAGCAGCTGGAACCATCAAGGCTGGCATAGTGGAAACCCAGGTGCTCTCCTGCAGAAAGGACAGTCACCACTGGTGGAGCTGACGCCCTGCAATCTAGTGGTATCACCGCGACAGCGGTGGGCTTTGCAAACAGCCACCTAAGTGTAATGGATGGTGCTTGAAGGCAGGGGCAAGGAGAGAAGAAAAGTGGTTCCTCTCTCCATTGCCCAGCACTTGCCAGGCCACACTGCTCAGAGCACCAATAGTACAGATTGCATCTGCAAAATGAAAGACAGCAATTCTGCAACAAGGGTTTTTGAGTTAAAAACCCCTCAGATGACCATTAGCCCCATGCATCACTGTAGCTTCACTCCCCAGTAGATCACTTTCCTCCCCTCCTCTTTTCATAGACCCTTCTAGTCACCTTTTTGTCCCATGGTCACTAACAGACCGGTGCCCACGGTGCAGGAAGTCCCTGTCATTATCAAAGCAGCTATGCAACAAATGGTGAATTAACTTGGGAAAACAAGCTCTCATCATGCAAAGGTATGTACCAAGCAATAGAGGACAAATATAAAATTCAAACTATGGAGTAACTCCATTAGAAAAAGTGTTTCATTACCTCTCAGAGGATCTTAAAACCTCTTTGATCAGTTAAAGGCTCCTAATCCCTGATGAGGTTCACACCAATACTGCTAATGGGCCAAATTAAGGCCCAGAAAAATTATCCAAAGTCTCCAGTGTGGGAATGAAAACAGGTATTTTAACTGCTTGAAACACGCACCACAAATTGGCTTAAAATGTGTTGCTAGGGTTTCATTTTGCTTCCTTTAGCCAGCTGTCTCCCTAGGGAACAATAAAATCCAGAGACAATCCAGTCAGCCAGAAACCTCCTGTGTTACTCCAGTTTGCAGAGGGACCAGCTTTCCCAGCCATTCACTTCCCCCATCAGTTTTTCCCTTCTGCTCCAGCAAGATGCAAGCTGCTGAAAAGGGCACCTTCCCTCCGAACCCTGTGATGAAGGTTAAGAAACCAAAGCTTACAAAAGGCAACTTGCCAAACGCTTGACCTAATGTCCTCCTGATTAACTTGGCAATACATTTGGGATCTATAGGCAAGAACTGTACAATAGGAGACTACAGCACGTCTTGCCTCCTCCTCCTGGTAAAGATTCCAAATTCTTACTCTCTATGAGACAAGTGGGAGCAGGAGACAAAAATACAGATGGAGCCTGTCAAGGAGAGGGGAAGGGAAAAAAAAAAAAAAAAAAAGAGAGAAGGAGATTCACCCTGCAGCAGAGACTAAGAATATATACAGGAGAATTCAGCTGTTTTCTTCTCTGCCAAAAATAAACGTCTCAAGTAAGTGCTTCACGTAACTTTTAAGTATTAAAAATAGTTTATGAAAAACTGGTGCCTTTCAAGCTGTCTCCTTCTAGGGAAAAGTTTCCAGCAAGCATGATGAGAAATAACTAAGACCTAACAGCAATTAATTTCCAGCCTACCCAATAAATCGCATTTTATCATTTTTATTTATATCAGACACAAGATAGTTAGACATAAGCTAACAATCTACTACACAGAGGTGACAGCAGCAGAGTAGCAATTTATTGGGCTTATTCTGGGCTCTTTGATTTAGTTGGATTTTACTTTAGGAACCAACAGCAAGGGAATTGTTTTTACCAGGGAATATAAAGTTTCTCCACTTCATCCTGTGCCTACAGGATGGGTGACCTTTGTTTCCTTGGTAATAAAACTTTTCTTTCCCAGTCTTTCTTTATGTTAGACATACCAAGCTCATGACATTAGTCTGCTATTTCCAAATCAGAAAGTTGTCCAGAGTTTTGGAGAAAATGAGTGGTATCCTCAAAAACTTGTCTAGGACTGCTTCGTCTACAACAGGGGTCCTCAAACTACGGCCCGTGGGCCAGATACAGCATTCTTTTTCCTGTTTTTTTGTGCACTACTACAAATAAAATATGTGCAGTGTGCATAGGAATTCGTTCACTTTTTTCCAAACTATAGTCTGGCCCCCAACAGTGTCTGAGGGACAGTGAACCGGCCCCTGTTTACAAAGTTTGAGGACCCCTGGTCTACAATATGTGATATTTTAAAATGCAACGGGAGATGTGATTGCAACACAGTCACACACTTGTGTTAGTCTGAATCTTCCTAGGAAAACAAGCAAAGGAGGACACAGTAGCATCAACTTTGGTCGAGATTAGCAATGTAACTACCTATTTCATGCTCTTCAACAGATCAATCAGCCCACATGGAAAAGAGGCCACTGTTGCTACTTGTGATTGCTAATCCTGCAAACCCACTTTCTTGGCTAGACCACAGGAGCACTCTGAGAGCTCCTGCCCAGAGCCACCTCCTGTGGCCAGAGGACATACCACCCTATCGGTTTTTAACCTGAAGAGATCTTGGCATGGTAAAGCTTAGCATGGTCTTGTTTACACAACTGGCCCAGTCCGCTCTGGCAAAACCAGACTAAGCAACAACCCCCATACGTTAAAACATTAAACTCAACTCTGCAATGAGAACAGCCTTCAGCTACTTCCTATTAATTTTCTTGTGCCCTGGTGTAGACTCACCGAACATCCTGCTGAATCCCTGCTTCCAAAGTGGTGCTGAGGCAAGAAGTCTCTTCATGCTGGTGGAGAGCCATCTTTCACCCCCTCACCCCTCCAAACAAGCATATTAAAACCACAGCAATAAGCTACTGGTGTTTTTTAAATTCTTTATAGGGGCAGAGGTTCTGCAAGTTGCCACACTATTTGGCTTCTATATTTATGTCTGCTAAATTTGACCAGTTCCCACAGAAGCAAAGTCCCTCACTGAATAATGAAAGTATCCCATCTTGTGGGGAAAACCTTCTATGTTTTGGGGGGGATGTTTTTTGTTTTTTCTTTAAGTTTTCATCCTGAAATTTCAATTACTTGTCTCCTCCTTCCCCTCACATAACTAGCACGCGTATGGAGTATGTTCTTTTTGCATATGGTGGTATCTTGTTAACTGCAAAGGAAGAAGATGGTAATCACTGAAACATTAACAGAAATTTCTCATTCTGTGAAGCTACTAGGAAATAAAAGGTTAAAAGCCTGCAATTTTAGATTTCTTCTATTGCATTGCCAATAAGTAGCAGATTCACAAACAATTTTTTTTAATAGTCATGAGAAACACAAATATCAAAATCAGGCTACTTTGTAAGGTATAACTATGATAATCTCTTTGAGACTGGAATTCTGCTGATGACATACAGGCATTTCCATGTGGGATGTTGTGTATTTTGCTCTAAAGTTAGAAAAGGAAAAGTCCCTCAAAAGTGGCCAAAAAAATACTGCAATTTCTATAAATGTGCACAGTGGGAAGGTCACCAATGGATTAGCTTCAGCACTGGGACCAGGGAGGTTCTGTCTTCCTGTGCCCCAAAACTAGAAGTCACTCATGCATGTAAAGTAAAAAAGATCTAGAGCAATCCAAATACAAACAGTGCAATAGTAAAGATTGCCAGAAAACCTGTCATGATTCAGTAATGAAATTAAATCAGAAACATTTCTCAGCTAATATTTTGAGTTGGGGGGAGCAAACAGATGGAATGGGACTCATACACACACAAGTTTGTGCAGAGTGGGCTGCTTAATTCATATTTACACCAGAGTAAACAGCTTGACCACTTGGTATTCTCCATCAACCTTAATAGCAGCTGCTCAGCACCTTTGAAAAGCAGACTCCCTACTTAGTAACTTACCCTCAGATTTCAAATACAGTTATCTGACTTGTCCTACTGCCCAAACCACAGAACTTCTCCTCACCATGACCTTCATCCTAAGTGACAACCTGCCAAAATGCTTCTTGGTGAAAATAATATCATGATTTCAAACAGTTTCAACAAAAATGAGTGAAGCCCTTCATTTCCATCACAATACTTGCAAAATACAAGTTCCAACTACAGTTTCTATGCCATTAAAAAAAAAAAAAAAAAAAATCACCTTTCAAAATCTGGACAAACACATTAAAATCTAGCGCTTGCAGCATTAGTCCTGCCACATTTTTCTTTCAGAACATTACATCCAGTCTCAGGCTCTAATTCAGCAGTGGCCCAATAGGCAGGACTCCACACTGAGGTTGGTTGCGGGACACTACTGCAAGTGTTCAAACATTCAGGCTTCCACCTTCAGCTAACAGCTAGCACTGCAGCTTACAACCCAGGATGTGCTGCAGGTAACACGCGAGGTACAAAGCACTCTTCTGCCTTCTCCGTGTGGGAAACAAGGTGTGACGAACAGCAGCATAAGCTGTACCAGAAGGCGCAGAAGGGAGCCAAGCATCTTAGAGAGAACCATCCCAACAGTTCAACATGCTGCAGGGGGCTTCCTATCACCAGTGCTGTCTCTACATAGTCATTCAAATGCTGTAGTCATATGGATTAACATCCATATGCGCGCCTGACCAAAACACAGGTTTTGGGTAGGTCTGTGGTTATATACAAGCAGAGACATGCACAATCTGCCTGTTCTTTACACAGCCAGAGCAGACACGACCTGGTTCTGCTGGGGCTGCTGCCAGGCCTCACTGATGTGGCCTAGTGCTCAGGAGGCTACTAAGTCCCACAGAGAAACAAAGCCAGTCCTCTGCCACGCTAGCACAATTTTGCAACCTCAAAATGAAGAGCTGGCTTGCCTCCAGCCAACTTCATGTAGAAGCACAGGACAGGCCTCAAACACACGTCCTTCAGTACAGTCTGTTCTGAACAGCACAGCCCAGATGTTTGAGAAGGGGAACAAAGAAGGATACGGAGCCAGTGTGAAGAGTGGCTTGAAGTTTGAAATTTGCTCTTGAAGAGCTCATAACCTGCTTATGCTAAATGCAAAAACATGCAGCTCAAAAGGAAGTCCCATATGCAGAGCTTAAACAAATGAGCCAGTAAAACTCTATAAAATAAGGGACAAAATGCAAACCAGTGACCAGGAAGGTATATGTGTCCTTGAAGTGCTGGGGCCTGAATTGTGGGCCCCAAGTTGGAGCTGACCTATGAATGAGTCACAGTCTTGTAGAATGTTTTGTTTTTCCTATTGGCTTCATGTTCCAGAGGCAGAACCTGGCCCACCTGTGTCTCTGTGGCTCTGCCCTCACCCAGGTGGTTGTTGTTGGGTCAGAGGGCGAGGCCAGGATTATATTAACCAGGAGCCAGTTAGTCAGAAGAGCTTCCTGTTGGGTGTGGCTTCTGTTGGGGCTGGTTGCATCTTGCTGAGCTCTCTCAGTGGTGTCCTTCCATGTGAAGGGCCATTGAGGGAGCCATCTCTGTCTGTTGTGTCCAGCAGGCGATGCTGGCACCACAGTGGGCAGTGGAGGAGCTGGGCCCACAGGAACCTATGGCAGGACTGTCTGAAAGAAGACTTCTGAGGGGATGTTGCTGAGTTCAGTGTTGGCCTGTGTAATCAGGCAACTGATGGCAGCATAAAATGATGACAGCTGAACAGGCACAACAGTCCTTGACATCAATATATGCTTTCAGCATGGAGATTAAGTGACTTGAACTTTTTCATAGACATGTCAAGGCTCTGTTCCGAGCATCTTATCCCAAAACTACAACACACAGAAAAGCACTCAGTGTTAGCCTTAATAAAACACATACACAAATACTATTTTAACGGTCTTTGGTTTTAGAATTAGCTTCTATGGAATTTATTCTTTTAGCCATCTATTCTTGGTCAAATGCAGAGCTTTTAAAATAGGTGAAATGACAAACACATGAGGCAATGCATATTAAAGTAGATAGGTGTCCACTCTTTTGCACAGAAATCAGAGACCAGAGAAGAGTCAGCTGTATGGTTCCCAAAACCAGACTGAAATGACAGGAAACACTGTATATGCTTTTAAATGCAAAAAAGTGCAATGAAGGCACTTAACTGAAAGCCCTAGCTACAGCTAATGGTTTCTCTTTCCCATCAGATGTAAGTTATTCCAATTTCTGACTGCTGCAAGCAGCTGCAGAAAGGACAGCACAACTGTAAATTATGTCTTTATGCCATGCACAGATCAAGACAACCAAGACAGGTTTGGTTTGACCTACCCCGTCAGGTTAAGCAAACTGTGTGATAACCCTGCCCAAAACAGACTATGGTATATCGGCATAACCTTGCCCTACCTCCTTATTGCTGGTTCATCTCAAATAAACCCATGACGTTGACAATAGTGAAATAAGATTTTCAACATCTGTACCGTTATAAAGTGAGCATTCAGCATGACAACCCTCAAGTCAGTGAAATATGCTACACTGAAAGATCTCAGCCCCTTAGTGTTAAAACACATCACAGAGTCTCAGTTTGCAAACAGATAATTCAGCAGGCTGTTCTCATGTTGAACTTTTCTAACTTACAGGTTTGTTGTATGGCAGGGTAAGTTAGCAACTGAGAAAAGACTTGAGATTCTTCACTAAGTCAGCCTTCCTGTTTTAGTGGAACAGTACAGAAGCACTGATTCTTCATATCTTCCTTACTATCCGTGTGGTTTTTATATGAGATATTTTCCAAGCAAAATATAGTAATGGTCTCTGTTTTCTCCTCTTCTAGACACTAGATTCTAAGGTCATGGGACTAAGAATTTGAAGTGACTGCAGGAATACCAGCAGCAACACACTGAATTCCACCAAAATCTCAGCTTAGATTCATACCCAAACTCTTCTAAAATTCAGGTAATACTAGACCTAAATGCAATTACTGCAGCTTGGTTCCCTCTTGAGACGCTCAAGGAATGGTAGAGTTTCTTCAGACCACATATCAGAATCAGAAAGAATAGTTCAAGCATTGCCTTTCAACACTCAACATTTCCCCCACCTACTATGCACCCCTTGAACCAGTAAGATCTATATACATCATGTCAGCTGTGTTCCTGTCAGTTACTGTTGCCTGCCAAACACAGTTGTGGGGCATTTCTCATCCATTTACTGTCCCTACCTCAGGCCCTGGGGACAATATTTTTTAAAACCCCAATGTTTTCTGATGGCATTCAGCATTCATCTCCAGTGTAAACTAAGTCAGTTAAGCAAAGCAAGTTATTGGTATCAATATACAATAATAAATGGCCTGAAATATGCAGGCATTCAGGCTTGAATTTACAGTCCCTCTTGATCTCAGAAAAACTCCTACCTCAAATGAGATAAAATCCCCACCACTCTCAGGAAAATAAATGTTGATGGTTATAAACAGCAGAGTTTTACAGCATTAGCACACAGCTCTAAAGTTGGAATACTGGTCTAGATCTCAGACCCCTCCAGAGAACTTTTATTTCTTAGCTAATAGTTAGTGAAGCACTAATTAAGAAGATTCAACAGATTAAACTGTGAGTTGCTTTAATATCAAATAGTTGCTTCTATTTTAAATGCTCAGGAGATGCTCCATTACAACAGCTGCAGACATCCCATGAACATCTACAGAAGCAGAGAGTATCATTAGCTCAGCATGACAAACATGTAAGTAAAGACTGAAAAGCAAAGAATTTTACAAGCCGTGCCCCACAGAAATGTGGAACTCTTCAGTAAGCAAGCTTTGTTTTGCTTTAAATTTCTATTTACTTGCTGTTTCTGGGCGTTTCCTCATTGTTTTCATGGTTCATTGTACTAGGGTGAGCATGTCATAGGCAACCTCACTGTGCCATAGGCTGTTGCTAAGTGATCCTCTGCAAACACACAAAGTTCTTGAGACAAAATCATAAATGATCCTAATAGGTTCAATAAATAAAGCTGTAGTACATCAATCTTAACAAAATGTATAAGAAATCAAAATTCTTAATTATCAGCAGCTCTGCTTGGTACTCCTAGCTACTGAAGATGAAGTAAACTCTTAGCTCTTCTTTTAAACATTAACTTGATGGTATTTCTGCACCAAAACTTGGCTACAGACAGACATACCTGGGCAGTAACAAAGACAATCTTCAAGACAGCATTTCCTTGGAGAGATTATTTTTCATGCATGATTATGCAGCATTTACACTGCAACTTTACGTAAAGCAAAAGAGACAGTATAGTGTTACTTGCAACTCACTTGTGCTGTAAGCAGCGTTAAACTGTACCAATTCCAGGAGAGTCTTAGACAATAGCTGCAAAAACGCTGTCCTCCGAAACTGGGAATATTCAGCAATAAGGAAAAGGCAAACACAGCCAGATTCACTGATTTGAAAAGGACACATTAATAGAGTCACAGAGTCCAGAGCTATAAAAAACACACAAGCTGTTAAGAGAGCATAGGACAGGCCACAGTAATCTCAGTTGATTCAGGACTAGCACAACCCCTGGACATGGCCATGGCTTAGCAGCTGCAGGAGAACAACTTTCAGGTCCCATGTGGCTCAAGGGCAATGGACTGGCCACACCTGTCTTATAGAAGAGCCACTGGTTTGAGCTCAGTCACTCCAAACTGAGCAAACTGCTCTCCCACTGCAACGCTGCCAGCATGCCGCTTTCAGGTGGTTCCCTGGGGTTTCACTGGGGCAACCTCTCGGTAAGGCACTCCCTGCTCTACTACCACCTGGAGAGGTCCTCCTTGCACACGAGGGTGTACACTGGTTTGCAGGGCACAGACTTGTAACCAAAACCAGCAGTGTGATGAAAGCAGACGTGCTGAAAATACCATCTAAACCCTTTTAGTGTCTAAATCAGCACTTTGCCATTTAAGAAAAAAAGGAACTCGACAACGCAGAAGTTGAAAAGACAGCTGGGAAAATGCATTTCTACCTGCTACCTAACTGTCCACAAGGCAAACGGACCACCCCCTGACCGTCAGGCTGGGTTGTTATCCTCTCTCCTTCCTTGTGCTACGGTGAAGTCAGACCTACTCTATACTAACACAGAAGTAAATATAAGCCAGTAGGCTGCTGTACAAAGGGCTGCCTGCCCTGAATTAGTAAAAAGACATTACACCAACTGAACCTTCAAAGCTGCTGCAGAGCCTGGACCATCCTGGATTGACTGAACACGCTCTGGCCCTGGCAGCCGTGTACAACTCAGAGACCAGCTGTACCACCTGGGCACGGCACTGCCGCATATCTGCGGCACATGGTGCTCACAAAGCCAACCTGGCTTTTGTCTGCACCCACTTCTACAGGCTTTGTCGAAAAGATCTCGATTTTAAGAAGCACGGAAAAAAAAAAAAGGAGACGTATCCATCTAATCGTACGAGCAGGTTGAAGAAGCTAAGAAGAGACCCAGCAGGCAGTAACATCTAACACAAGCAATCAGAGCATTTATCAAAATAAAGCAGAGAACCTGAGCATTCAACACACCTCTTAGGCAAGACTGACAACAGAGTGTAGTTTCCTTGCCCAGCAGGAACTGAAAGCAATGTGAGGACAGTGCACTCACTTTACTGGTAGGCAAAGGTCCTCTGGCCAAAGCAGGAGCTTGGCCAGAAACCCACCAGCAACTCTAACCTGCTTTTTTTGGCTCAGAGGTGGAAAAACAATCAGGAGCAGAGACAGGTGGGAGGATCTCTGCCCAGCAAGGAGCAATTGCTATCTGTACCTCCTTTCTAGTCACTTAGTCCACTGATAACCAGCCATTAAGGTCTTGAATGGTATGCAAGTCATCACAGCCCAATCATGGCCATGGAATCTGCTTTGACCTTGTTTCCAACAGCTTTGTACTTGGAAAGTTGTTTCCCCCTTCATAGCTGCTGTTATTTTTTCAGTCACTTAAGGATGTTATAATAAAGGAAAGGGTATTACAAAATAAGCTCATCTAGGTCACAAGAAATAACATTTTCCAAGCTAACTCAAAGTACAAATGATCTCTCTGCAATCAACAAATTCTCTATAGACTTTGGTTGGCTTGTCCTCTAACCTTTGCCATCAGTAAGTCAATGAACAATTTTAACAGTCACTACACTGCAGAGGTTACAGGACAGTGGAGTTGTGCAGTGAAGCTTCTTGTACAAGGAAACAATTTCAGACACACTTAGAGCTTTGAGTAAAGGAAGTTCTTAGCTCCAATCAACAATTTACTAAAAAACAAAGCTAAAAAACATTTCTCAGTTTGCAGAGTCAGACAGAAATTCCACTGCAGCAGTTGTTTCCCTTACACCTCAGTCTCTTACAGCATTAGCTCAGCCCCAATGGCATCTTTGCATCCATCTCATCTTCAGATAATTCTGTCAAAACACTGTAAATATCTTGTTTGCACTTTGGCAAGGTACCAGGGGGAATGTTTTGGTTTGGTTTTTTTAATGAAAAGGTCTTCACTAACTACTGAATACTCACCTTAGAACAAACACTTAAATGAGGACACAATATATGTGTAAGTTAACATGTACAGCAACTGTAAATTAGAATCATAGAATCATTTAGGTTGGAAGAGACCTTCAAGATCATGAATTCCAACCGTCAACCCAGCACTGCCCAGTCACTGCAAAACCATGTCCCCCAGCACCACATATACAAGTCTTTTAAATACCTTCACGGATGGCAACTCCACCACTGCCCTGGGCAGCCTGTTCCAGTGCTTTACAAACCTTTCAGTGAATAAATTTTCCTAATATCCAACCTCAACCTCCCCTGGTGCAACCAGAAGCCACTTCCTCTTGTCCTGTTGCTTGCTATGTAGGAGAATAGACCAACTCCCCCCTCGCTACAACCTCCTGTCAGGTAGTTGCAGAGAGCAATGAGGTCTCACCTAAGCCTCCTTTTCTCCAGGCTAAACAGCCCCAGTTCCCTCAGCTGCTCATTGTAAGACTTGTGCTCTAGACCCTTCACTAGCTTCATTGCCCTTCTTTTGGCATGCTCCAGCACCTTAATGTCCCTCTGGTAGTGAGAGGCCCAAAACTGATCCCAGTATTCAAGATGTGGCCTTACAAGTGCTGAGCCCAGGGGGACAATCACTGCCCTAGTTCTGCTGGTCACACTATTTCTGATACAGGCCAGGATGCCGTTGGCCTTCTTGTCCACCTGGGCACACTGATGGCTCATAGTCAGCCTGCTGTCCACCAGCACCCCCAGGTCCTTTTCTGCCAGGCAGCTTTCTAGCCAGGTCTTCCTCAAGCCTGGAACATTGTATGGGGTTGTTGTGACCACAGCACTTGGCCTTGTTGAACCTCATACCATTGGCCTTGGTCCATTGATCCAGCCTGTCCAGATCTCTCTGTAGAGGCATTTTACCTTCAAGCAGATCAACACACCTGCCTAACTTGGTGTTGTCTGCAAACCTGCTGAAGGTGCCCTCAATCCCCTTGTCCAGATCACTGATAAAGATATTAAACAGAACTGGCCCCAGTACTGAGTCCTGGGAACACACTTGTGACCAGCCACCAACTGGATTTAACTCCATTCACTATCACTCTCCGAGCCTGACCGTCCAGCCAGTTTTTTTATCCAGTAAAGTGTATGCCCATCCAAGCCCCGAGCAGCCAGTTTCTCCAGGAGAATGCTGTGGGAAATGATGTCAAAAGCTTTACTGAAGTCCAGATCAACAACATCCATGGACTTTCCCTCGTCCACTAAGCAGGTGACCTTGTCATAGAAGGACATCAGGTTAGTCAAGCAGGACCTGCCTTTCATAAACCCATGCTGACTGGGTCTGGCCACGTGGTTGTCCTGTACACATGCTGTGTGATGGCACTCAAGATGATCTGCTCCAAAGATACAAACCTTCTTTCATTCAAGGAAGCATGTCAGCTGGGAAATTAAATAAGGCACCTCTAATTTACTGAAGCAACTTCAGGTTGAAAAAATGGCTAGTGAACTCAAGTGAGACACTGAACTACTCTGGAGCCTAAAATAACAGCCAAAAAATAGTACAGGGTAAGTCCATCGCTTAGCAATGACAGAAGCCATCTATGGTTTGTATATAGGTGCAGTCTCTGCTCTCCCGTTCCTGACCTCAGTTGTGCCATTTTTCAAAGACAAAGGAGCACCACCTACAGTTTGGTTTATTTTTACTGTGACTGAAATGTCAGGTATCTTAATAACTGTTAATTGACAGCACTGCCTTAGGATCCTACAGGCCAATAAGCAAACCTGAAGCAAAACTACAGAGGACAAGTTCTCCTGACATGCTTTTATTCATCTATTATATGAGCAACAATTACTTATTTTAAGTCCTTTACAAAAATAACCTTACCATAAGAAAAGAATAACAATAAGACGTATCACAGCATCACCATTCCAGTGACAAATCTATGCTGTATACAAAGGCAGGCTTGGGTTCACTTTGCTTTCAATGCACAGTGGAGTCAGAGAGCATACCTGGATACGGAGCCTGGAGGAACAAAGCCACAGTGCAGGAGTGGAGGCAGCAGGGCACAGGCTGGGACTCTGGGACTACCATGAATGAAGCTGCCTCGCAGCACTGCACAGACAAAGCTCGGCAGCTTTTGTGGTTCCTCTGGCTTTGGGGTTTATACAGATTCATTACCAAGAAAGCAGCACACTGCCTTTAAATACACTAACAGTATCATCCCCAGGATAAATCCGAGCAACACAGATAAATTCACATGGACCTGTCGGAGGAGGCTTGTCTCCAGTCTTCCCCCAAGTCTATGGGTTACCTCCTGCCCTCAACCTTCTCTTTGAAAAGAGCTTTCCAAAAGAAGGGACTTTATTTCCACCACTTCCTAAGGGACCACTTAGGGCGGATCATACCTTTAGCTATCCAATGACTATTTTGATCTTTATTAACCATGGTTGGTCCCTCCTTGCTCCTGGCACAGCCCACAGAGAACCACACTAATGTCACGTAAAAAGCTGCAGCAGCAGCCTCCTTTTCAACAAGTCATGTGAGGGAAGAGAGATGAAAAAAAAAACCACACAACAAAAAACCCAAACATACCGCAGGTCTCAATTTTCACATAAAAGTGACCTTATGTTAAAGAAACACACATTTTGGATAACCCACTTCTACCTCACTTTGGATAAACTGTGCTTGTAATCATCTACATTTCTCCTGACTCTCTCCTTCCTTCCTTGGATTGAGATCTTACACTCGGGAATTCCCATCCTAAGCTAGTAATTCCACTGCTTTTGGTATCAGTGCAAAATTACCTTTAGCAGTAAATATTTTTGAAAAACTAGACAAAAGATAGTGATTAAAAATAACCCATCAAAAAGTCCATGAGTGTTTTCCGTCGACAGGCTAGGTCAATATGAGAGATATTGCAAAACAGTCAAAGGCCTAGAAAATGCCTACACATGTGCAGAAACCCTTTGTCTGATCTGCCTACCTTCAGACATAGAGCCAAAAGGTCTACACTGTTGCCAAAGAAAAGAAATAAATACACGTATTGCTTTCACCAGAAATGGAGAGTTAGAATAAATAATAAATACTCCTTCTAGCAAACGACATTGTCTTTCAAATGCAGTGTCCCTTGGAGGAAAAATAAGGGGGGGAGGGCAAGGCAAGGGCAGGGCAGGGAAGTTCAGCTGTTCTGATTAAGTTGAAGCCACTCTGCTTTCTTCTGCTACAATGCCATGATGGCAATCAGGTTCAGGAAAGGATTTCCAAATTTGCTGTGTTTGAACGTGCCCTGTTTTATACAGGGGCAGCTGAAGTACGTGTGCTAAGAGTTTCTCTAACTTAAGGCTAAAGACAGAATACAGGAAAACACAGAAAAACACCTTAGGGCCTAATGTCTTTAAGCACCAGGTTTTATTGGAACTCTATTCAATCTTGCGACATGAATACACTTATCTCCTTTAATTGTGAAGTGCCAGAAGAACAAATACGCATGCAGTGCAATTATGCATCCAGATGCAATTATCTCAGGTCACAGCTCAGATCAAAGGAGCATGTAACTTTTGCAAAAGCTGAAGAAAGGAGGAGTCCATAACATATGCTAAAAAGACTTCCCCAAACTCCACTGATCTTCTGCAGAGTCCTCTGGGGCCTACCAGCACCCTCACTGAGGAAGGTGGGCACACAAATAGTGTCCTTTACTGTTCTGATTATATTGTCTCTATAAAGCTTTGGTTTGAAGCAAGTAAGTCTGAGCTGTGGTGGCTACCACAGTCATTGCTCCCAAAGGAACGTTGTTGTCCCTGTGGAACAAAACCCAACAGAAGACGAGGTTACAACAGCTGTCACAGGAATGGGCTTGCAGCTCTGCTTGAGCAGAGGATTGCATGATTTCACCCCAAAACTAGACAAAGGATGGGGCATTCAGCTGGGAGAGGACACCTCAGTACCAGGGTCAGAGGTACAGTTTCCCTTGGCATGTATCATATTAACTCCCCATCCGTCCTACTCCAAGCAAAAACTTTGGAAAAGGTCAGAAGAGCTAGGTGCATATTTGTACTTCAACACAGACTCCACACTTTCAGCAAACCGCAAAAGAGACAGGTTGGTTTTCAAATAAGGCATTTCCTGAGTGACATGGCTCCAAACAGACTCCACTTGCCCTACTTTGATACCATATCACAACACCTCCATCCAACAAGACAAGTAATCCTGCTGTTTAATGCAGCCCAAAATTAAAGCCTGGTCTTTGTGGGCCCACAGACACCACTGTAATAATCGTGATTAATAAGAGCAATGTCTAATTGTCATTTTGTGCCAAGACTGGACTGTGTGCTGCAAAATACTCCTAGTCAAAAGGAGGCAAACACTGAGTTTTACTTCCCAGCATTTCTGACAGAGTCTTATTTTTATCCATGCTGTTTCTTTAGGACAGATTTTTGAAGCTTTGCAGTTCACAGAATTATCTGGGAAGACACTTATATGCCAATGACTGAAAGAATATTATACACAGCAATCTTCAGAAATTACCAGTCACCATTAACAGTCCCAGCACTTATCTTACTCCATATCTCCTTCATTCAGGTATCTCAAAGCAATGTAAAGGGCATTCCACTACACAGAATATTACCTTCATTAGGAAATGGATGCAGAATTTATAAGGGAGTTGCCCCAGGTGCCTGCAGTAAGTGACAAAGTGAGGTACCCCCCACTGCAATCTCATTCCCATTACGGTCACCAAAATCTTTGGCAGAGATCCCACTGGGACTGGATTTTCCCCCAGGACATCCCAACTCCAGGCCTTCAGCACTGTTAGGAATCACTGCCTCATCACAACATACCAAGGAGTCAGGCGAAGAAAAAGAAGCCAGGCAGAGCTGGCTCCATGGGCCAAAGCAGTACAAGCTCAAACCTGACAGTCATTCATTACACATGAGTTGCAGATTTCTAAATCTTAGCAATATTTTCATTCCCCCAGGTGACTTCTGCAAGTAAATGGAGAGCCCACACCTCTCCTAGGTCACTGGGATTCATGCTCAAAAGAAAGCAGTCAAACCAGTCAGCAAGAGACTGTCTCTGATCCACAAAAATTTCTTCATGGCTCTCTCAGCTTACCAAGAGTGAAAATAAATCAGATCTAAATGCATTTTGATTTGTTTGCCTTACTCTAATTTTTAAGAAAAAGTGTTTATTTAATCTGTTTAATTCACATGGTAGTTTCCTCTTCCTTCCCTGCCCCAACAGATGTGTATTTATTCTTCTTTCCCACTGGACCAGAAAGGGCCGGACTGTACCTAACTGGCCAGCCCGCTGATGCAATATATAGCAGCATGCCAAAACCATCCCTCCCTGCACTGGAACCTGTGCTTCGTTCCTGCTGGGCAATGCTGTTTCTTAGGTATCAAGGTCTCACATAAAGGGATCTCCCTTACTGAGAGGGACTAGAGAGAGGATTAGGCCTGGGATTTGTTCTTCAATAGTCTTGCTATTTCTGGGCTTGAAGCCAAGATTATTACACTTTTCTGGAAGACTCCACTTGTGTGCTTCACGCACTCTGCATAGCAGCGATGCTAAGAAGTATCAGGATCTCTTCAAGACTTTAACCAGCAGCCCCTCACCTTCAAGCATGTGCAAAGTACTTAACACAGTCCACGCTGGGGAGAGCTGGAGGGTTTCTGTAGCATCATTTCCAAAAGTGTACTGAAGGCAAAGCAGACTGCCATTCTCAGAAGAACATGCACTTTACTGAGGGCCTGGCATGCATGTAAAAATAAACTTTCTTCTCCCTCTACTAGAGGGCCAGCTCTCCAACATCTCAACAACCCTGCTTGCTTTGGAAGCCTTCCAGTCACATCTTTTTGTATATGCTATCAGATATATATTTTATAAGCTCCTTTTCTCGGTTAGAATACTGCTGTTCCAAGCTTATTCCATTAATACTTCATGTGAAAATAAACCTCTCTACATTTCAAGAAAACAACAGTTCCTTGGCAACAATTAGTGGAAAGCGTTGTCATTAGTATTTTACTTTGATTAAAGAATTAAAAAGACAAGGGGAGGGGGGGAAACACCCTCAATTCTCTTTCACGGGCACCAGTAAAACCCACGGCTCAAAACACAGTTTTCTTCTCCAAAGTAAAATATTTCAAATACCTCAATTCCCAGAGAGTTGGGGGGAAAAAGGAGAAACAAAACAGCAGCTGAAACCATTGTAACTACTACAATCAGCTGTTCCACATTGGAAAACATGTTGTCCTCCATATCCCACTGCTATTAAAAAATGTGCTGCTTGAAATCCAATGACTAATCCCACTGTTATAGCCAACTGACTAGAACATCTTTCTAAGATAAAAGAGAGCATTAGTATTCATTTGAACCAAAAATACCTAGAGAAAATAGGAAATCTTCACTATTTTAAAATAAAAAAATGCAAGCTAGAGCTCTTGGAAAGCTTGGGTGTGGAAGTGCTTGAAACAACTTTGAAGTCACGAGAAATACGAAGGCTCAAAACTCTGTCACACAAAGACTGAACTGGCAATTTGTCAAAAGCCAAAGGGCTGCAGCTAATTATTCTGGATTTGCATAGCTTGTGAAACAAAAATAAATGCATGTCCCCATCAGAGGTACTTGTGATGATTTCCACTTCACTGCACATGTTTTCAATTTTACATTCTTCAAACTAAGCCAAACAGATTTTTCCTGAAAAACAAGGTACATGGAGATGTTCTCTCTCTACCTCACCAGTGTACAAAGTTGGAAGAAACTGGATACTTCACTGGCTAAAGAAGAACTGACAATTTGCAACTCTAAATTTGGCCCTATGCTAATACAGGGGATGGAGGGATAAAAATGAGCAAAACCGAGCTTTTCTTAAAAAGATCAGGAACAGTTTTACCTCTTAGAAACTACCCAAAATCATTCTTTGCCAGATTCCATTACAGAAAATAGGTATTTTATTTTTTTTTTAATAGTAAATGCGTCATCAGACAACCACTGCATAACTTCAGAGGCAGCCTTTCCCTTAAACAGGATGAAAAAAAAATATTATGAAGATTATTGTTTAAGCATTTACTGGCAAGTCACCTCAATGCCAGTGCAAGAGCTGCTCTACCTCAGTAAATGCCTGCAGGCCATGGTAGATGGGCTTCAGCCATGTTTGCCACCTGTTCAGAGCATCTCCATCCCTCCTCTGGCCACCAGCTCAAGCCACTCCAGATGGGTGTGAAGAGCTAGCAAGAAAGGGAAGGTATGGACTGCCACAGAGACCGCAAGAGGACTACACTCAGAATACTTTAAATGCTAGAGCAGGATGGATGGCTTTAAGATTAAATCCAGGTGAATTGGTGCTGTCTTTCACCAGAAGAAAGGCAGCAACACCTTCAATTCTCTTCCCTTCCCTTCGTGCCGCGCAGCACAGCACAGGGAAGCCCCAACGCTGGGCAGCTTCTGGCACCACAGCCCTTCTGGGACAGCTGCAGCTGGAAACCGTGCCATGCAGGTTTGCCAGCACAGCTCCCAACAGCACTGGAGCTTGGACACATCCTTCAGTCTTCCCTCCTGCAAAACTGGAACAAGAGCACTTCCTTACCTCACCGGGTACAAGACAAGTAAGCATCCTAATTCAAATTGCCCCCCGGACTTGGATTTCAGCTGCAGAAAGCAAGCTGAAAGTCTGAGACAAGACACAGAACTTGAACATGGGTCACAGAATGTTAATTGCTGTCTAGCAGCAGTTTGCTGATAGTCTCTGCAGCACAATTAGCCTTAAGAAAGCAAAATAAGAGAATTTCATCAGTCTAGATAAAGAATGAAGGACTACCCTAATTCCTCACTGCAGGAAGGAAACAGAAGTCACATAGGTGCTTATTTGAAGGCTTTGGAGACTTTGCTTTAGTAGTAGCAAATTCTTTCCTGCTCCTGTGAAACATCTTTGGAAATCATAGAAATCAGCACAGACCAGTTCATCATGCTTTGCTATCTGGAAGCCAGTAACTGAACCTTACCTTCTGACTCACTACTTATTACTGGAAGGCATGTCTACATTCAGAAAAATTTTAAAACCATGTAAACAAGAAAACAGATAAACAACCTGGGTGTTTTTGTGGTTTGAGTTACTTGTCTGTTCTCAAGTGTAAGAGCTAATTTCCCTTGAACAGGTCAGGCTCTTCAAAGGAGGAGAAGGGGAAACAAATCAAAGAAATGCTGCTGCTTAACACAGGAAAACAATATTCCTTTTATTAAATACACTTTGTCCAGTAGATCGACACCAAGACATCCTCCAGCTAGAAGCAGGGCTGGTGGGACAGAGCACGTGAGGTGACTCAAGGAAGGCTTTCTAGTAATGCTGGATGGAGAAAGAACCCATTCCTGGTACATCTCCTACTGGCTACACGTACATGCATCAGGATAGATGAAGCAACGCCCAAGTGATAGGTGAGGGGTGACCACACAGCCATCCATCCTGCTCTAGGCTTCTATCCTCCAGCAGGCATCAGTGTTTGAGGTATGCCTCTGGGGCACAAATTCCTGGTATAAGTTAGTTTGACATCTCTGCTTTGTTGTGAAATTCAAGACCATGAAGTACATTTACACAAGGTCCTGTCTAGTTCTGTACAAATGTTTCCCAAAATGTTCTTCCAATGAAGAAACCCTTTCCAATCATTTTGTGTCCATCTGATGACTAGCTATTAAGATACACAAGTATCAGAAGACTACCAGGTAAGCTGTGGAAGGACAACAAATTTAATCCACAAGGTGAAATGGAATTTACCCTCTGCCCTGCTAATCAGTGCATCATTGAATTCATCCCGTATGATCACCTTGCTACTTAAATGTACGGTGCAGACGCAAGGCACATATAACAAAATGCAGACACTGGATTGTAATACACTGGGGTATTATTAAAATAACAGTGTCCCCTAGACAGTGACACAAATATAGACTAGCTTTCTCCCTGTGTGCTGGTGAAGCTGTGCTTGCAAATGCTGGTTTGTATTTCTCAATCTGGAGATGCTACTGTCACAACTGACAAAAAGAGCTGCTCTTTAGCTCTGAGCAATAGGAGGTACAAGTAAGGAAGATGATGCTGTAGTGGTGAAAGGTTAAATGCAGCCAGTAAAGTATATACTCTTTTTCCTTGTAACACCACACAGTTCTCAGACAACCACACATAGCTGAAAAACATATTCTCCAATTTAACTAGTAATAAGAATTTTTAAAGCCTTTTCTGATAGTGAATTATTTAAAATATGGCCTGATTTTTCAACTCACTTTTTTAAAAGCGCTTTTCTCCTACTCCCTGGTGGTGTTGAGAAACACCTTTCACATGGACTTAAGAGCAGCCTCAACTATCAGTGGCTAACATCCCATTTTCCTCCTCTCTCCTCCATCCTCTCTAATGGGGTAGTTTCATCTCTGCTACAGAGACACTAGAAAACGAGCGTGAGGAACATATTGACCACTTTAGAGTGTGAAACAAGCACTAGGTAAACATTAGCAAGAGTGAAACCTATGACACACTGCCCTTCTAAGCACACAAAATAAGTCAGAAGGAAAGAGCATGCTTCCCCTTTGATCTTTTAGGACAATAGTGATCTATGTTACAGCTGTCATGGTAACAGAATTCCTTCCCCAAATTGCCATATCATTCTTTAAGTAACATGTGGTGTGAAATATGACCATTCAGACCTGGGAAAGAACAAACATAGCCAATACCTGAACTTATCTGTAGATGGGCTGCAACTCTAAGGCACTTCAGTATCATTTCTTTGCTCACTGGGTTACAAAAACATTACTTCTGTGATAGTTTTCTTTCAATAGCCAGCTCCTGTTTCTCTTAAGCCTGAGTGTCCATGAATGCAATAAACATCACCTAATCAACTATCAGATCTCATTAACAGGCACAAGAAAATCCTAACTGCATTCCCACTTTCACCAGGGCACCTGTTAAGACTAGATAGGCTCATCACCCTTCAAAAAAGTGGGATACTCTTCTTCCAAAGACAGTATCAGTAGGAGAGAAATGATTGGGAAAGGAAGAAAGATTCTTAAGCTCAGGTCACGTTGACATCTAAACGACAGCATTTAAAATGAGTAAGCCTTCTTTATAGGAAAATAAAGCAGAAAAAAAACCCAACACCAAACAGTTTTTACTCACCTGTACTACTTCTACTCCTCTTTTCCTGGAAAAGAAAAGAAAAAAAAAGGAATGGTTAATGTTGGAAATGTAGGGAAAATGTAAAAATAAACACTAATGGAAAAGGATTGCTTCATACTAGAATGCAAACAATAGAAGTCTGCACTAATGAATCTGATTCAAATTCAGGAAAGTGCTTGTTCCATTCCACTCCCTGCCTAGGAAGCACTTCAGCAGCTTATGAATCATGGCCTCAGAAGCAACCCAAGATGCATACTAAGCAGCTGCACACTGGGACCAACACAGCTGCCAGGTGAGCAGAGATAGGAAGTGGGTGATGTTAGGGAGGGAGCAGCTCAATTTTAGTCAGTTCTACTTCGCTCTTCCTTTCTCATCTGCCCTCAGAGTGTACGAGTCGCACCACTGCACAGTTCACCAGCTTGATAGATCTTTGATTTTGATCCAAAGATATGTGTGTAAATGCCAGGGAGAATGAACATGGCACCTTGCAGCCATTTACTCTCTTATTTACAGCTTTGTTCTACCCCCATCATCTTGATACACAGAACACTACCCCAAGCTGCACAGACACAGTAACTTACATCAGTTGTTCTCTGCTTGAAACCCTTGCCAAGAAACTTTTAAGCTGTCCCATGGTTTGCCTTCCTCACAAGCACAAAGATACCCAGGCTGGCTCCACAGACTAGCCCCGCAAACAGAGCGGGGAAGGGTACAAAGGTAGTGTACAGGCATGGGTCAGGTCCAGAACAGAGAGACTGCCCTGGAGCTGGAGCACCCTGCCCAGATCCTGCTGCAACTCCAAGACTGGAGACATCTACTAGTTATACACCAAAATGTTGAGAACCGCAATTGGTAAAAGCAATTTAGACAGATCTGTAGAGATAGTTGTTTCTCTGCTGAATTGAGATTCAGGTACATGCAGCCAGACAATGCTCAGTCACCACAATTCACAAGTTACCATGCAAAACAAACCATTTCTGCTCTTTTCTTGAGAGCAGAACTGAATCCCTGGCACAAAGCCCAGCCATCCCTGCTCCCTGCCACTCTCCCAATATACGCAGGCTATTTAAATATGTTAGAACCTTCTTCTCACTTTAAGCATATAGGAAGTGTAACTGAAAAATCAAAAGCCTCAGCAAGCACAAGACAGGAATCTCTCTGTTCCTCACTCCCACTAACCCCATATGTGAAAATCAAAGACCCTTTCTGGGGAGGTCACGGAGCAGGACTGCCTAACTCTGCCTTCAGTGTTTTTCTATGTGAGGGCATCTGTGGTGCTGTCCATAGTTGCAACTGCTGCACACTGCTGAATACACAATGGCTCCTCCCGTTTTCCACCCAATACAGTAAGTCTTTCTTTTGGGAGGCCATTACAAAGATGCCCAAAGGGACATGCTATCAATCAGGATCTATGACACAAGTTGCTCCCTTCTTCCACTTTACCCCTCTGGAGTTTCTCCGGCCTAGAAGCAGCATGCAATGCACAGCCACAACGGAGAGCTTGTCATTCCTCAGCAAGGAAATTATGAAGAAAATTAAATCAAGCACTTCTTGCATAGAGTTTCAAAGCCCTCTTGCAAATAACTATAGCAAGTGTAAGTGGTGGGTAACTAATATAGTGCCATTATGGTGTGAGAAGCTTGCTGCAAACCATCACCTGTGGCTGGCCAGATGTGTTCAAAGAAGAAAATACAAATCTCGTAGAGAAAGCATTAACAGTCAAATTGTTGAAACCAAGATTTTCACACAACTAAGCAAGATAAATAATATTAGGTGAGGAATGCTTTTCTGCAAATTAGGGCAGCAGCCTCCTCAGAAGCATTCCAAGTATTGTAAGCTAAAACTTAAAATAACCAAACCAGCTACATTTTTGCTGTGTCTGCTCTGGAGAAAACAGAACAACTCAAAACTGCCATTGAAATATGCCAGGCTTCAGACAGGACTGCTCCACGGGCCCTGGAAGAATAGAAGCTGATGGCAAAGGCTGCATTTCTTGCCATGCCTGCACACACACTGAATAAGCTTTGTTCTACTTTGAAGAAGAAAAATACTTGCAAGCTGGCTGCCAAACCCACTTGAGAAAGAGTCAGTCCAAAGGTTTGCTATAATCCCCCAAAATGGACTTTGCCAATTTACTGGGACTTACTAGAACGGCTTGCGCTGCCCCAGCAGAAGGGAAGAAGCCAGACTGGCATACAAGCAGGGAGAGAAGCGGTGTCTGCTGTTGGGTATGACGTCATACATGCTTAAAAAGCTACAGGAAGGAAGAATCAATTACCAAGGTTGGCTGAACTGCTGTGTCTTCCCCTTTTTCAGAAAGGGGGGTGAGGGTTCCCTTTGGTTACCTGAAACACGAGAACTTTTTATACTTAAGCCCAAGGGGACCAGAAACCATAGAAGCATGCATATTTTGAGGATTAGTTAATTTGGGAAAAATCCTCTGCGAAAATAACTTTTTCTGAAAATAAGTTATTTTAAAAACAAAAGGTATCAAACAACCAGGATGTCAAGCAACCATGCACTTCAGTTCTGGCATTAGCTGATTCTCTGCCTTGAAGATTTCCTAAGGCAGCGACTCCAGGCTTTTCAGCCAGCAGGTCACAGCTCCAGGCTCAGGGCAGCAAGATATCCCTTCTCCAATGAAGCATGCAACACCATCTAACCACGCTACATGTGAAAGGCCTTAGGGACAGGCAGGGAAAAAAAGCTGATCCTATACTCAAGAAACTCAAAAAACAAGCAGACATAACGAAGAAGGCTGTGGGCCACAACCAGTTCCCCAACAAGGGGCTGTGTGTGCAGGACGCTCAGTGAAGACGCTGAAATGACCTGCTCTGGGAGTCAGACAGAACCATGGACCAGCCACTGCTTCTTCCTATGGTGCTTGAAAAGCTAGTAAGAAAAATACATCCTACAGCCTTGGTGAACATTCTTTTGGGCTGTTCCTTTAGCAGAGGACAGGCTTTCTGTTAGCTATGCTGAGACACGGACCACAGATGCAGTTAATGTACATGAGATACTGCAAAAAGCTGCTCTCCTGACGCAAACCACAGGTGCTCGCATGGGTATAGAACTGTGGCTCTGACACAAGCAGAGCAGCAAACTGCAACTTCTGCACACAAGCCAGACAGTTAAGAAAAAAAAAATTGAGAGATACAAGTACCTGTCCAAGCTAGGCAGAATGCTTCCAGGGGTACCAATGCCTATATGTCAAAGATGCAGTCTTCCAGGACAGGCTACTTCACTTGGAATACTGACCACTACTCTTGTGTCCCTCATGGTGTTGTCCATGACCCTTCTTTCCTCCCATGTAGTTTGAAATTGAGCCACATGCTGCCAGGGGAAGGGCTGCCATTCCCAGCTGGCCTGGCTGCCTCCAGATATTGATAACAGGCTATACAAAACCTACAGCAAGTCTCTCTTCTGAGGGGAAAAGAAAGATTGTTATTAGCTGAATTTCCCTTCTCCTTCCAAAGAGGCAACACAGCCAGGTCAAACAATGACTGTGTCTGCCTGCTTTCATTGAACAGATGTTTGAAAAATGGTCAGTACTCCAATCAGCCCAGAAAAAAAAAAATTAATATTATTAGCAAATGTTAGACAACCTCTGGGAGAAAAGAGAAGGGGGAAAAGTGTTTGAAGGTGATAAACACTTAAAGCAAAGCTGCGAAGTTACGGAAATCTATTCAGGTGCAGCACAAATTACTGAGTGGTGCTTTGTATGTTCCCTTCCTTCAGTACACAGCTCTACTGAATAATGGACTGCAACCTTTAATGGAAAAACAGAAGCATTCAAGTGACCACTGCATTAGCCTGCAATACTGAGTAAAACCCAGAAGCTTGTTATTACTTAGTAGTTTTATAACTGAAATCAGTGAACAACTCCACTGGATAATGCAAGCCTCGCCATACGTAATAGCAATTCAAATAACTACCATGCAAGTTGACTTCATGCTTAAGTGAGAATGATGTATGGATTTACAGAAGAATTCAATACTGAATTACTAAAAGCACATTAATTGGTGTTTTGGAGTTGATATCTTACCACAGCCTCAAACTATGTAGAATAGTTGTTTTTTGGGGTTGAGTGAGTTTGTTCTTTAACATCTGAAGTAAACAGTTTGGATTAATTCTCCACAGCATCTAGGGCTTGAACATTATAGTGAATGACTAGTTAAATGAGAAAATTACTATTGGGTCATATATCATAGCCATGGTTAAATTAAGTAACATATTTTTTGCTGTCTGGTCTGACTGACAGATTGAAAAATGCCAAGCAGAATTTGCAATTTCAAAAGGAAAAGGCAATCTTCATATCTAACAGCTTATCAGTGAAGTTTTTTTTTCTGAGATAGGAGAATGTTTCACCTCCAAAATTTTCCATGTAAAAAAAGCAGCAAGTAGTAATGTATTGCTTTGATACAAAAAATAAAAGCATCTTCCCAGAAAGACAACACATTGTCATCAAAGACAGGGTATAAATATTAATGTCTCAGAGCAAAAACCTGCAGCCATTACGACTTCCCACCACACTGTAATTATCAGCCATGGCAGAAGGCACCAGCCAAGCAATACCAAAGCAAAGCATGATAACCCTGCAAAGCTGGCCATGCCCAACCTTGTGGACAGCTTGTTTCTCCTCCTGGTACAAAGGCAAGCTCAGCTCATTTGCCTCTGTTTTTCCACCAGCAGAACAGCCTGTATTTCTGCTATTAAGTATTTGTGAGCATCCTGATGGACTCCACCTTATTGTCTATCAGGGAAGTAATGAAGAAGCAACCCCAACACTGGGGTGCTCACTGTCCAGGGTCCCCAGCTCGCAGCCATCAGTGCACACAGAAGCTAACTGGGGGCATCTGAAACATGGCAAGACTCAGCTTTAACACGGGGATTTTTTTGTGGTTTGTTTTTTTTTTCCACACAGACTATCAAGCAGGCAATAAATCAAAGTTAATTTTACCAATTTATATCCAACTATTATTCTTACCTTTTGGCAAGTTTTTCACCTTCAGTATTTTGGAAAGATTTATGACTGAAATGGATCAGAAGCTGGCATTTGAGGAGGGAATCTTTAATTTTCTGAGTCTATAAAGTATCACGGATGCAAAGGAGAAGGGAAATAAAGTGCACCTTTACAACCCAACAGGAACAGATAATGTAGAACGAGAGAGAAAAGGCCTCACTTTAACTGTTCTTCAGATGGGCTGAAAAAAACCAAGACTTTGGCCTGTCAGAAGGTCTTTTAGGTAGAAAAAAAAAATAAAAATTACAAAGGGTAGCCACATTTGTGCATTTCTTCTTTGTTTTTATAAACAGGCAATGGTCTGAGCAATAGGAGCCCTCATACATCAGACACTACAACACTGTAAGCAATTTTCACACCATCAAACCATGACATTTGGTAGAACCATCTGATTGTCTTTCTCCACATCTTCAAAGCATTGTATATTTCCCATTTACAGCTATAAAAGTGCTTCCTAAGAGTGCTCTATCAGAATAAAGTGCTCTTGGTAGGGCAGCAGGAGCATGACTTTGGTATTCACCTGCAGCACTGCAATGCTTCCACATGCCACAAATTCCCACCACACCCCACACATTCACCAGCACCTCACAGCAAAGATCCAGCTGGAAACCCACTAACCCCTTATCCTGCAAGAGCAATGACAAAGTGAAGCATCCAAGATCACAACTTGAGAGGTTCAAGTAGCAAGGAGGAAAAAGCCATGAAAGAAAGAAACCAGACACTATAAGCAACAAGTACAGAAAACAAACTGCCTTTAGTCACTAAATATTAAGACAAAGTTTCCATAATAGTTTAATGAAACATAACAGGGCTACTAATTTCAGCATTAAAAACAGGTTATTGTGGAAATAAAATCTGTATATCCCAAGTTATAAAAGCAAAAAGGTCAGTAATTACAAACTCAAAAGGATCCCTTTTCCTTTCAAACTAGGCATTTAAGATGGATCAGTGCTGCTGAGCTTTACCAGACTCTTTTCTTGGAACTGGCGACTCCAGGTTCTGGGAGCCCGCACTCACTGCTTTCCCAGCAGGGACACAAAACTTTTTTTTTTCCTCAAAAGACTGTGCTTAAAAGGAGCCATCAGTGGGAAGAAGGAACGATTAACAGTTGCACAGAAAAATTATTAAAAGGCAATGAGTTATTCATCCTACTAGAGGTTCTGAGACATATTTAGTACCTGATGACAATTACAAGCAATTGGGCAGGGTTCAGCCTTCAGCCATAGGCTTACACCACCAGACATTATCAGATCCAGTTCCCAGCTATGGCACACAGCCACACCATGTGATCTCTTTATAACCTTACTAAAAACTGTCTACAAACCAAGCCGTTTTGGCACTCTATCTTCCATTACAAGATATTAATTTCCTAAAGGTCAGAGTCCTTCAAATTTACAGGCTAAATTGTTCCAACATCATCCTTTGGCTTCAATAAACTCCTTGCTTCCTTAAGCGCTGCAGTAAGAGAGCACGTCCTCTCTGCTCCCTGCTCCCTTTGTCTCCCCACAACCTCGGTCACCCCAGTGTTAATATGACCCTCTGCAAAAAAACAGATGCATGATCCATCCCTTTTAAAAGTCTTTCTAAGGTCACAAGGCACCGGTGATGACTGGAAGAGACCTGACAAGAAGCAGCAGAATCACGAGGCAGGAGAGACAGTATCCCTTCTGGGGACAGATATGGTATTTATCTTCTATCTCTCCCTCTCAAACTCTTACTGCAGAAGCTATTAGAGGCTTCTAGAAACATACTAACATATTTAGATTTTACAAACAAAATTAACAATAACATCACACTAATGGGTTTATAATCTGAAGGATGCTTAATACTGCATACCTGCTCTCCAGCACCATGACATGTTCAATTTGCTGTAATGCCGAGGCAGATGTTTTCTGCACGTCAATAAAACTTCTTGGTACTATAGCCATGAAACACTTAAATATTTTGTTTTCTGAAATCAGGCTACTAGAAATTTACATTCTGTATTATTCTTAGCAGCTCTCCTCCCTTATTAATTTATGCCAGCAGTTACAAATTATTAGTGTCTCATTCTCTCAAATCACAGAATAAGTCACCAGCCAGCAAAAGTTATTCCAAAACCTTCCATCTTCCATTGCCAGTGGAGCCCTCGAAATCAAGTATGCAGATCTTCACACAACTTGGGTAAGAAGGACAATCCTCTCTTAAGAGGTACATCAGTAAGCAGATTGGTATTTGGTTTACTTCTGACTTTCCAGATACTGCCAAATTGGAGGAGGAACTCTCAACTACAAAAGTACTGCAACTTCAAAGTGCAGGGCTGCACGTTGAGGTCCAAACTCTACCTACAATTACGTTGGCCTCTGCATTGCTTCCGAGTAGTATCAACTCTCGAACAGAGAAGTTGGCCAGTAAATCCTTGAACTGCATTAGACAAGATAATCAAGCTTCCTGCCTGTCTGCCTTTCAAAGATCACATCTTTTGCAACAGGAACTAAGAAATAATAAGTGCTGAAGCAGTGCACAAAGAGTTGAATCAATGCATGCATACATCTATGCTTTTGCCTACCTACCTATCAATCTATCTAGAAACTGGAACCTCACCTAGCTTTAAACACCTCAGCTCAGGTACTAAGAGCTATTCTATCGTGGCAGCGCACAGCTTACTGCACACTGCAGCGCTCCCCCAAGGATGCGCCCAGCTTCTGGGTTTTGCAGCCAAACTTCATTTTTCACTCTTGAAACCATCTGAATTGTTTGTTGAAAGCTGGTATCTCACTGGTATCTTCTTGTACTACAGTCCAAGCTAGACTGACCTGTATGCCCATTCTGACTGGAAAGAATAATAGGATGAGAAGGCCAGAGCAGGGGTAAAAAGAGAACAGATCTTTTTGCTCCAGCACAGGCACAGCTATCAAAGTAAGTGGGGAGAAACCTGGTCCACCCCATATCTGTACTGGAAGGCCAACGAAATCAAGTTGCTCTTACAGATACCCATCTAGGAGGCATGCAGCTCTCAGAAATAAAAGATTAAGGATGATTAGGGGACTGGAACACCTGCCATATGAGGAAAGGTTGAGAGACCTGGGGCTTTTTCATCTGGAGAAGACTGAGAGGGGGTCTAATTAATGTGCATAAATATATGAGGGCTGGGTGTCAAGAAGAAAGGGGCAACCTCTTTTCACTTGTGCCCTGCAATAGGACAAGGGGCAATGGATGCAAGCTAGAGCACAGGAAGTTCCACCTCAACATGAGGAGGAACTTCTGTACTGTGAGGGTTACAGAGCACTGGAATGGGCTTCCCCAGAGAGGTTGTGGAGTCTCCTTCTCTGGAGACTTTCAAGACCCGTCTGGATGCGTTCCTGTGTAACCTGCCCTAGATTCTATGGTCCTGCTTGGCAGGGGAGTTGGACTCGATCTCCAGAGGTCCTTCCAACCCCTAATATTCTATGATTCTATATTCACAGCATGCCCTACATATAAGCTTTCCCAATATCTCCCTGTTCTATTTGGACAGGGAGAATTCAGACAGAAGCACAACACACCTGGTAAGCTAAAGTACAATGTGTAGAACTATTGACAGCAATTATCTTTTTTTTTGGAAGAGTAAAGAATGAGAACAGAAGAGAAAAGATGACAAAAGGTGGACTGGTTTGGTCTCTCAAGCTCACATGATTTTGAGAGCCCAACCTATCTTAGCCTACAGCAAGAAGAATTTCTGAAAGTGCCTGGCAATTGCCCTATGAGATTGTCACGCCTTCAGGACTTCTCTTAGTTTTAGGTATCTGCCATAGTCACTTGTAACAATCTTGTTGGAGCTTGCACACAGCTACCTGACAAAAGCATCCAGAAACTGTATCAGAAAAAACAATTTACACAACCATTACCCACAGTGTGTTTTAACAAGACTGTAATCCCTTCAAGCAGTGCATTTGGAAAGCATCCTGCACCATCAACCTGGTGAGCTACCACAGCACTCTGGGGTTTCTAGCAAAGCAAATAAACTCTGATAGCAAAAAATGATTTAAGAAAACAGTATGTTGTCTTCAAGCCTCTGGGTTTCTAACCAAGTTGATGCTCATCATATTAAGACCACTTTGAAGCATTTGTTTTAACAGTGCATAGGCTTTGAAGAAGAAATTTTGTTGTAATCCTTGAAATCCCAAGAATGCATTAAGAGTATCCAAGAGATAATCTCCTTGCTACAAAAGCCCTTCTACAAAGGGCACAGGCATGGCAAGGCACCCTAAAAAGCCCTCTGTGTCTTCTAGATTCTCACACACTAATCAAAGCCCAGAATTTAGTTCCTTAAAGTAATAAAAAAGGCACTTAAAGTAGATTTGTGCATAGGCTAGAAGCTGCCACTTCTATACACCCCTCTCTGCCCCCTCTCCATCACCTTGCTCCAGCATGCTACAGGTGCTCCATTTACTTTCCGAAGTCCTACTTGGATTCCTGCCTTTTACCCAAATAAAAGCACTCTAGTTGCTTGCCTTCACACATTCTGAGAAGGAGCTTCAGTTGCTCTCATCTTCAAGCACGCTGCACAAAGACCATCAGTTCAGTATGGCCAGTGAGACGAGGCTCTGCTGGGCCCCAGGCTGGTACTGCAGGTTCTGCAGGTCTCCTGCACAACATGAGGCAGAACAAACACACATACCTCCATTCTGCTAAAACCAAGGGGTACAGAGAGAAGAGCATGTCTGCCAAGCTAGCTTTCATCTAGAAATGTCTTTAATCCTCTAACCCTAAAACTATATGCCAAATATCCACTGCAACTTCCCAAGACTTTGGCAAACAGCCTTGAATAAACCTCTTGGGAGTTTTTACAGAGGCCAGACATCCACTGAGACATGCATGAGAAATGTGTAATACACAATTATTTTTTTTCTTCAATTCCTGTATCTCAAAAGAGACTGGGCATTTTTTTGGCAGAAGTTAGAGACGTATTTAAGTTCAGCAACTTGTCATGCAAAAATGAGTTTATTCATCTCCAGCCAGCTTCAAGTAAGATATATAAGCGTCAGGGGCTTCTTCCTTCATGCAAAACTTCACTGTACAAACAAGAGAAAGTTAACATGTCTGCTTACTGAAGAACTTCATTGCAACTCCCCCTCCCCATAAGCAATGGCCCTAATGTCTTGGCACTGTACAAGTCAGACACCAAGACTCCCTCAAGTTCCATTCAATTTTAGAGCACTTGTGGTTTCTTGTCTCCTACACTCACCAAGTGAGTGTTTGCATATGCAAGGAATGAATTTTCTTTGTCATTTACGTAACCAGAGGTAGCCACAGATTCATAGGGGTAACTGTCAACAAAAGCCTACATCAAGGAGTCACTGCGATCAGCTATATGTCCTGTCACAGACCCCAATCCAATGCTTCATCAGGTTAAAAGGACACCCTTGGAAAGGTTTAGCACAAAATAAGAGACACTCCTAGAAATCTGTTCTTCTCAAACTCTGCATCAGTTTAGGCCCACATAACTCATCCAGTCAGTTCCTCTGTTTTGTTTGCTCCCTTTGAGATGCATTTCAAGCTTCAGCCTTCGGTTTGGGGCACTTATGAACACAGCTGTTATTTTAAAGAGGACTGGCTGGTTAAGCCCTGAATAAAAAGCTGGCTAAAAACAGGTCCAGTGTCACTTGAAACTGGGTTTCACCTTTACTTCACCAAGCAGCTCTCCCAAAACACTGTACAAATCACACCAATAGAACCCAGAAAAGCACCTGGAATCTGAGAAGTGCAGTTCTGCAGTCTTGTACCCTATTTGAGAAGAAATAGATGTTCAGCAGAAAAGAAGTGGTACAAATTAAAGAAATGTGAATTGGTTGCTTTTCTCCATTTGAACTGATTCAGCTGCCAATACCAATAACAGCAATTTCCTTCCCCTGCAAGCGGCTCTTCTTGAGTTCATGTCAGTACAGATCAAAGAAAAAATATTTTACTTTATTTGGAACTCTCATTAGAGAGGCTAGCAATAACATGAAAGCTTGGCTTCTAACAAGTGATAACTGCACTGTATTTGAAAATATTCCATTTATTGACATGTGGTCAACTTCCTTGAGAAGCAACAGGACAGAGCATTTGACAGTGTTGCAGTGATTCATCTTGGAGATTTGCACAAACTACAGATGATCCTGGAAATCAAAGAAAATATTTGCAACATACAATATTTGAGTATGGTCCTAATTACAAGGAAAAAGTATCTAAATGGAGAGACAGCAAATTAATAAAGTTTTTTTTTATTATACAGCATATAGAATAGTATTAATAGGTGATGTGAACATGGGGAGAGGGACGGATGACAACGACACTAGAAGAAGAAAAAAACAAACAAAAAAGCCACACGGCCCAGGCAAAAACCTTACCAAAAGGTTCAAATAAGAGAATGGAGTTTTACATTGGTTTTACTGGATGGGGCTGCAGTTTGACGAGCAACACACAGAACAAAGTACTGCTGACAGCCTTCTAATATCAATGCAATGTAGGTCATGAAGATTCACAGAAGTACACCAAAAGCTTTAGATAGGGATGTACATAGGATTATTATGCACAGGATCAGCCAAGGTCAGAAGGTGCAAATTTGAAGCTGGAGCAGAGATTAGACAGCAAGGCAAAGTTTCAGTTACAATAGTTTCTGCACCCAAAAAGGGCAAAACAGTATCTCCAAGTAATCTCCACCATAGCTGGTGAAAACACACCGTCCTGGTACCTAGACCACTTGAGAGAAGTGCCTCTCTGTGTGTGTGACAAAGAGATCTGTTTTATCGGGCATTTAAACTGCTTTACATTACATTAAATTTGTTAAAGATTAAAATTGTCCATATTTATTCCAGTCCATAGACTCCTTGCTTTAAGCAGTACCATATGTATAGGTCTGCCAAAACACACATTTTCTTGTTTGCTTCAGTGGATTTTTTACTGTGCAGTGGGGAAAAAAAAAAAAAAAATCAACAAACAAAAACCCACACAACCCAGGACTTTTCTAAATCCTAAACCACAACTACTGCCTGTTTTTTATCCAAGCTGTTAGACAAAATTCACATCCCTTCATAGGGTAAAGTGAACGACAAAGAGGTTCTTCAACATAAATTGTTTGCTTACAAGCAATTTAGAGCACCCCATCTCTCTGAATCAAACCACCTTTTCTGATCAGCTTCAGCCCTTCTGCAGGCACCACTTCGCCCAAAAGTTCACCTTCAGAGTTCCACCTTGGGCCAGCACCCACAGCACGAGCCTTGCTGTCCCCCAGGCCCCTTATCTTCCATGGCACATCTTGCTACTAATCTCTCTCTCACACACACACACACACACAGGGTGCTCTAATTATTCCTGCCCCTGTTTTTTTCATAACTTATCCTAGACAGCAGCTGTTACACCCATCAGTGACTGAGCACATGTGTTTTAAGACTACAACTTGCCCAAATTTGGCCAGGGCATGCGGGAGCTGATAAACAGCCCCCAAATGCTCTTACATTTTCTAACCGGACTCCACTGTAGCCCAGATTCAGATCTGCTGGGAGGTCTGCTACACTATGTAACTGGAAGAACCAGACAATTTGTTGGGCCTCTTCAGATTTTCTAGAAGCTGCCTTGACAAGTTAAATCATACCATGATACTGGAGTTCTGTTACTCATACCCTCATTCTCCCTCTCAGAAAAAAAAAAAAAAAAAGCCTAAGGCCAACAGTTCAGCTGCATCTTTTACATTTGTTTCCCTTTATGGATTTACCTGGATTCTCTGGTACCTGCCACTCCCCATTACAACATTGATGTGATCACAACACACTGATGAGTTTATAAGATAACCTAAATCCCTCTTCAAGGGAAAAATAAAAAGCTAAATTTCTATTCTAATCTACCAAATTACCATTGTCCTTATCATTGCTAAAGAGGCAGATGTATAAAGGGCTGATCCAGCTTCTGAGCAGGAGCTGGAAAGGCAGGCACAAAGGCACAGTAGCAGCTATTTGTTTTCTTCTGGGTTATTTTTGTCCAGCTCCACCCTGAAACTCACTCTCCAATCCCAGTAATTGGCAGCAACTAATTAGAGGAAAAATGCAAGCAGTTTATTAAATGTTGATTACATGTTTGATTAAACATGATCACAGAACAAATCTCCCTTGGACAAGCATGCTCATTTTCTCTTGCTCACTTCTTTTGTTTGTAGACATGAGAGATAAGAACTGTGGAGATGATGCTATACCACACACTGGGATTTCAAGCCCATAGGTGACTGCACAACACAAGGCATGGAAAAGCTGGTGATTCCTTTGCAGTTTCAGGTTGCTTTTGAAATTGCCTGTCATCGGATGGGCACCACTAACACCCCATGCTCTCTTTAGTCTTTCACATTTGACTGTGGTGTCATACACAGGATCAGCTCAAAGATCCTGCCAGAATTACATCACAGGTTAATTGGAGACACAATCAGCGTCAAAGAAAGGGACTTGTAAAAAGGTTACAATTTTTCAATTGCTGTAATTCTGAAATACGTACAAGAACTTGAAGAATCATCGTATATGGGGAAAAAATCCACGTTAAATAACAGCATCAAATGATGTTGAAAATTCTGGATGCCTTAGGTGGATCCTTGAATTACGTCTGCTGAGGAAAGTGATTTTTGCTCATCCCATTTGCTGTCACTTAAAGTAACAGTTAATGAAAATGACTGAACCACGTAATACTACTAGAATTTTACACACAAATGTACACATTTCCTTCTCAATCTCTTAGTAAATAAAAATAACATTTGTTCAGAATATTTCCAGGAATTCTTGTTTGTGAAGGCAAAAGAAAATCCTTGACCAAACGTCTGCTTTTACACCCCACTAGCACACCTATCTGCAGCAGCAGTATTTCTTATCCCGAGGAGTCTTTTTCCCAGAGAGGACGTTTTCACAGTTCTTTGCACATCAGATCCCTGCAGTGAGCCGTGTTCCTTCCATAAAGGAGGCGGCTGCTCCACACCCAGCTTTACGTAACCCCCTTGCACACAGCTGCCCAGCCTCGCTGACTTCACTCTCGTGCTGGGTGGGTATTACCTGCCTACTTGGACCTGCAGGGTTTCATGCTTGGTCAGCACACAGTCCAAGGTGCTGCAGTAAGCTGGCAAAATACACAGGCACCACCTTAAGGGCAGAAACTATTCTAATTTAGCAAAACCCTCTTCAAATCAGCCTAGCTTCTCTTCAAAATCATCCTAGTACTCCAGAACAATGAAGTTGTGATGGTGATATAATTATAATAAAAGCCTTGCAAAAGCTGCACTCTAAGAGGCCATACACTGTTGTTCTCTTATCTGTACCACTCCCTTACGCCTCAGTGAAACACTACATCATCCCCAGTTATTGTCTCAAATTAGTTACTAGATAAAAGTAAAAAAAATACACCAGGACAATACGGGTTTTTTCAAGACTAATTTGAACACCTACATTTTTTTCCTCCATCTGAATTCTAGCATGACCATTTACAATGTGCAAAAGAAGTCTTCCTCCAGCCTGGCCTGCATGTCTCTGTACCACTGCCCAAGGCGGACACCAGACAAACATCACCTCAATCCCACGGGCAGCTCAGACCTGAAAGGCTGCAGAGCACCCAGCACCCTCCACAAGCCACACCTAACCAACAGCTCACCAATGTCAGTCTAAAGGAGTCAATGCCAGCCTCGATTTTGCAGCAGCTCTGGCTGCAAGAGGTCACTCTTGAGGTCTGGCTTCAAGAGAAGACCAGCTTCAGTGTAAAGTACTAAAGTGCAAATTTTTTGAACTAACAAAAGTCACTGGCTTGCATATTGGTCAGACATAACACCTACAGCTCCAATTGCTCATTTTGGATGGTGTTTACAACAGCAGCTATGCCAGGGCACTTTTCAACCACAGACCCTGCTTACAGAGGCACACCACAGCTTTATTTATATCCTTGTCTTACTTCAGGATATTGTCAAAAGTGATGCTGGAAAGATAACAGACCATTTCATTATGATTTTATTTCACTGTTTTCACATTCTATTCTCCTTAGAAAAAGCCCAGTAAGGTCACGGCTAGACTTTTTCAGGAAGAGGAATAGCTTCTCTACTCATATCACTAGGAAAAAAAACCCTACAGACAAAGAATTTAAAAACAAAGGAAATAAAACCTAAAACTTCTTTTTTTGGCCATTTAAGGATATGAACTGAGAAAGAATGAATAAGTCCTTATGTCAAAACAAAACAAAAGTTTAATAATGTTAAAAGAAGAAAGATTTTACAGACAAATACTTGAAAAAGAGAAATCTTTCACTGTAACTAACGCCTTAACCCACAATAAATGCATCCTACCTAGCAATAAACTGCTTACAGATGGTCCTGAAGATAACCTGCAGGCTAAACTTACCATTAAATTCCTCCCTCTGCCGGTACACAAGAGAGAGAACACAGTATCAAAGATCAAGTTTCTTTCCATTTCGTCCTCCAATTTTACCACTACCTTGGTGCTAGGATTGCTTAAGATGTATTACCTAATGTCTCTACCCACCCACATCCATACAGTTCTTGTGCTGTAATTCAGTGGCTCCAAGCCAAATAGCACTGGTCTTGCACCTTTCTAGTAGCGTAAGTAGGCACGGGATGCTCGTGCTGTCGAGTACCAAACACCTCCACTGATGAAGAATGTGCTAGGAGAACATGGGTGACAAACTGTGGATGAAGCTGCCACTATAGACACTTCACACAGCACTACTGAACCTTACCTCCTTTCTGGGTTTTGAAAAGGAGCTGCATGAGCTCTTCTTTTTAAGGTACTGCCCCTTGAAATGTAAGGCACAGGTCTGCTGTTGTATCAGACAGCTGCAGGATTAACACTGCAGGCTTCTATCTGAGGTAAAATCCCCCTAGAACCAAACAGCTTTTACTCAAACAGAGCAGACAGAACTACATGCTAAATCCTCTGATTTTTGTCACTTCTCATTGTAGGTCCTTATCAAAACAGCCAGACGAGCAAAGGCTGCTTCACCTTGGGTACCAGCAATCTTTCTCTGTTGCTAATTCCATAACACTAAAAGCAAAATCACTGTAAATCGCTTAATACTTGTATACAGAGATTAACTGGACTTGTCTGGAAACAAGCCTTACCTGGGAAATTACTCCTCCCACATGCACACATTAGAATCATATGGACAGTTGTATTCTATCCATCAGCTCTTCCACTTGCTATACACCTTTTACATAAACATGCAACAGATAACAGTTACTTCCCAGTAATTAAGCCACAGAGATTTCCAAGGTGTTCCTGAATAACTAGCTTAGCAGATTTTCCAAGAACAAACCCTATGACACAATTGAAGCTACAGAGCACTACTCTAATGTAGTCAAGATGCTCCTCTGGAAGATCTCCTTTATAGCAGAAGTTTGTATTTGTTCCGTGAACCCAGATACAAAGGTGTTTTTAAAGCTAGAACTCAATTTTTATAGGTTTCATTTTTCTAAGTGTGATACGAAATGGGTTTCAAAACCGACAGCCTCTGAGGAGGCTTACACCAGATCAGAGCATCATGCAGCAGGCAGCCTGCTCTGACCACCACAGCCGTCTTCTTTCCTAGATGTTGCTCACAGCTGTCCATTTGAAAAGCAATCAGGAGAGGAGTTACAGGGCCTTGTGGTCTAAAAAGCCTTCATTCTCTTTGGGGCATTTTTTTCTCTCCTGTGAGTGAGAGCACTCCTTGAAATGTTCACACACATAGATAACTGAACACAATGTATTCCATACACATACTGTTTTCAGTTCTGTAGATGAGAAAAAATCGACATAAACAGAGCTCACCTTAAAATACTAAGCTTCATCTAAAGCAAATTAACTGCCTCTCGTTTTCCCTTGGGTGTGTTTAGATTACACTCCTCCACTTCTGCTGCTAGGATGTGATGTTCATGGCTACATCCTCACCTATACAGGAAGATCAAAACAGTGCCTGTCCTCTTTGCTAGTCACTTGAAAGAGGTATTCTGCTATTTCTCAAGCATTATTTCAGAAGACACATCAAATGATTCCATTTTCATAAAATAAATGTGCAGTCTCAAAATCTCCTAGGATATACAGGGCCTCATGTAGAGAAAAAAAGTTTCTTTGTACAGTGGTGATCAGCAACTTCCTTTATAAAAAAGGCTACAGAGCATACCTGATCTTTCAATTTTTAAGTAAGCATGACAAAAACTAAGCTGCTACCCACTTCTGATGCAACCCCCAGCCAGCTGCTCATTCAAGTCTTTCACACATTTATTACAAGTAAAATTGCGTATAACAAACACAAAGGAGTAAAGACTTCCTGAAGAGCCAGTGCCAGTAAACAACCCGCAGATGCGAACAGATTAATCACTTCTGAGAAGCAAATTCTTTTTTTTAGTTCACAGCTAGATGAATAAGTTACATAGCACCTTCTCAGATAAGCTGCTATAAAAAGAATAAAAGACTCCTTTTTTTGAAAGGGTTTTTTCCCCCAGAGTTCCTGTGTTAGGTAAACTGTTCTAGCACTAAAAAATCCTTCCCATTGGCCTCAGAAGGTTTAGGCTCAAACTCAAATTTATTTGTAGCTTCCAGAGTTTTCATTTTTCTGTGTTTCATCAGGTTTCGTGCACACTTGGAAAACAGCAACTACTAGTTTTATCTATAGAGTTACAAAGGCCTTCTTGGAACTTAGGCACCCACATAAGAAGCACAGAAGGTGGTAAGCAAGAAAACAACCCTTATCACTGTCTCTCCTGGACTAGATTGGTACACAGCCTGCTGGCTCCTCCTCTCTGTCATTCATTTTCACCACAAATTAAAATGACCAAGTTTGGAAAGTCAATGCAAGAAGATGAAATCTTAGCTTGGCTGAAGCTGGGTAATCATTTACTCTGTATATGATAAACTGAAAACACATACTAGTTAAATAGGTGTGAGAGCAAACAGCAGCCAAGAGAGAGCTAAAACTGTTAAAACATGTTGGGGTCCTCAACAACTGGGTTCAATGAGGTTTCTTTATAGAAATCACTAATGAGGAAGCAGAAAAATTTTAACCACTTACATTTTTAATTTTGAAGCATGCCTTGCAATAGATAGATCTTAATTGAGAGCTGCTGACAAATTGCAAGATAAAGTAGTAAAAACTTTGGCTCTCCTTTGAGATGCAATGATCTACGAGCAATTTGCAGTGAGTTCAGCTACACAACAGTATGCTGACAGGTTTGTGTTATTTCTGCATTTGACAGGTAGAAAAAGTATTATATGGGGAAATTCACTGTTTTGCAATGAAAAGAGTCACAACGAAGCCTACTACAAAGCCAAAAGTCAACACTGTTCTGCCGGCCAGGCCTATGCCCGATCCAAGAGACTTTATTCTCTCTCCTGCATTAGAAAGTACTCCTTGATTTGGATGCTCCCTGTACAATCCCCACCTCCGTGAATGCATGGAAGACATCAAGATTTAAACACATTTCAATTGTTTGCAGCTCATCTACATACACCTAAAGCTTTATTCATATTTCAAATCTGTCTAGCTTCAGCGTGCTTCAAAAAAGCCTCAAACTATACATTTACAGTACAGCAGGAAAGAGCCACCTCTCAGGTTTTGGGTACTGGCCTTGCAGGAATGCCTCTGAGCTCCTGAGCTATTGCAGGCATCCAACACCAACATCACACATTTTCAATACATAATTTCCTCAAGTGTTGGAGGGCAAAGCCAGGGAAATAATTTTCACATTCAAAGACATGTAGAGAATGAAGGAAAAAGCTAACCCTTTAATAGTTTTTATTTCATCAAAAGGAGGTAAAGCCTTACTGAAATAGAACCTTCATCCCTGTTCTTATAGAAGGCTCCAACAATTATCTTCTTGAAGCCAAAGTTCATGCTGAAAACACCCCTACCCCCGATGCACCCCCGCCCCCTCCCTCCAGTCTTCAAAATCAACAACAAAAAAATATTTAACCAAAAACATTCTCCAGCACAAGCTCTCCTTTACTGTAATATCAGTAGCACTGCTTCACTGCTCCATTCTGCCTGGATCAGCCCCAAACAACTGGCAATCTACTTCAAATTAATGGGAGAGGGAGCAGGGAGATTTTACATGGATCACATGCATTTTCCAGAAATAAACATTTTATGTTTCAGGTTTCACTACCAGCAGCAGCAAGTGTGCTAAAAATCTATTCTTACAGGGAGCTTTCACACCCACATATCAGTCAACATAAGAGACGGTGGCAGTAGCACTAACAAGTAACAGGAAACTCAAATACTATAACCTGGTCCTACAAAAACATTTCAAATTACACTATTGGACACCTCCCTGGGCCAAGCAGGCACTCGGAGTACTTTCAACAGCATCGTGGTTGCATGTTTAATTACTACCTACAACACTTTTGATTCTTGGCCATCAACCACGGTTATCAAGCCATTACATCTTCTAAGTGCCTGCTCTCAGTAGTTACAGTGCAATAAAGCAAGAACAAACTCGCAAAAGAAGTCCATATGTTGATCCCACGTTTGCCACCAAACTTGTGCCACTGTGAACAAATTCCTGTGTCTCAGGCTTTCAATTAATCAAAAAAATAATAATAATAAATCTGAACACCAGGTATAGCCAGTTCCCAAGAAATACAACTACAGAGACTTCCAACAGCTTCAGAGGGCGCTGGATTAGGTGAAGGTCTACAAACGTGCTCGGCTCTCACCAAGGTGAAGAAAACCCAGTACCTTAACAAGTAAGAGCTTTTGAGAATCTCAGCTTAATTAATATGTAAGAATTATTATTTTAGGAATAAGCACTAGTACAAAGAACCTAGCCCCCATCTAATTCACTTACAGAACAACATAGTTAGAGATCTCGATCTTACACATCAAGAAACAGCTTTGCCCCAGAAGAAATCTGTGGTAAAGCTGCCTTAGAATAAATTACTTTGTTCCCAAATTCTTTGTCCAAGCTACGAACCAAGCATTTTAATTAAGGTCTCCTAATTGCAGTTGGTGTAATTTGGGGTAGGGGGCAGGGAGGAAACATGCATTTCCACAGGCCACCAGTACCAAAGCTGACAGACAAAGAACAAAAAGTAACTTTAAAAATACACATTAGCTGTAGTAAATGCCATAGTAAATGCCCTACTTGTGTTCTGTGGTTTCAGAAATGCACATTCCTGTTTGAAGAAAGCTCTGCCTGGTTCTACAGACCTTTTTCACAATAGCAAACAGGAGAAACTAGGAACACGGGAAAAATTGGTAAGCTATTTGTTAACATATGAACTGCCACAGCATGTCAGTTTGTAGGTCCAACCTACTCTGCCTCTAGTGTGGCTGTTTTCTCTGTTCTGTAGCCAAAGACACAAAAGAAACATCCATAAAATACTGTTTTTCTTCAGTGTTCTCTTGAAATTAGAGCTACACTGTTTCATTACCACTGCAACAACACTGAAGGAAAACTTGCCAAAACAGACTAGGATTAAGCATTACATTTTAATAGATTATTCACGACAAATGAGAGATCAAATCACAGCACAAAAACATTGTGCCAATGCCTGCCTAAACTATACTTATTGTGAGCCAAGATGCAGCACTATGCTGATCAGGAAACTGCTTAACAAAGTAGCACAAAAATGAGAAAGAGTTTCACTAGAAAAGCTAGTGATCAGCACGGTGCACATGGAAGTGGGATCTGCTGCAACCGTAACTCTGCACTGTGCCCCTTAGCTTACTAAGGGAAAAGAGACAAAACTCCCCAACGACCCTATGTCTTTATCATTCAATCACTGGCTCCTTCCAGCATCATTTTGGGCTCCAAATGTCAGACTCCTTGTTGACCCAAATGAGCACTTACATCCCACCAGTCTCTTAGAAACATTCACAATTAAAACACAGCAGCTGACCAGCATCAACAAAGTAAAGCCCTATTTACTCTCCAGAGCCTTCTCAGGAATACAAGAACTTACATGCTAAAGTGGTTTGATTACAACACCCAGAACCAGCAATAACCTGTTACATACTTCAACAAAAAGACAGCTAGAGAGGTTTTAAATTACATTCAGACCAGACAATAGTAAGAACCACTGTTTTCACTGAAAAACAAGTTCTGATGCACAAGAAAGCTCTACCTTAAGGTGCACTGCTCTCTGAAAATAGGCAATCACTAGTAAACAGCATAAGTGCTGAAGATCAATGCCCTATAGCATACATAAAGAGTAAAGCTAAGATCACATTGCACTAGCAAGGGAATCAGAAGGGAAACTAGCTAGAGTGTTCTTGAAACAAATTTATCCCCGAACAAAGGCAATTTAAACTTGGGGATGTCTATGACCAAAGATTTTTCACTCTACTGAACTGTGAATTAAACAAAACTCAAAGCACAAATTCTCTCAGATGCTGAGAACTGAGGGCCTAAAATAGCATCAGAAAGAGAAAGAAAAAGAAAATGGAGCTTTAGCCCTCTATCTAGCAGCAAAGCCTGTACTTCCTATATCCTCAAAGCAGGCTAAAATTTTGCTTCTATAAAGGCTAGGAAAAAGGTCAAGAAACCCTCCCTTTTCAAAATTCATGGCAGCCTGGATAGAGTCCCTGGACTTCAAACTATCCCTTGAGAGAGATGGAAAGGTTACACCAGAACGTCAAGCCTCAAAGTCAAAATATAAGCCCACCCAGTGGTTGTCCACCTGAAAACAGGTCTTTTTTCCTCCTACAGTCCCAGCTCCCACTTACAGTCCATGCAACCAGGAACAGTTAGAGGTGTGGCACAAACCATTTTCTCTCCATAGATTAAACCAGCTTTAAAAGGCACTGCTCAATTTTATCATCATGTACGCTTTCCGCAGCACATGGCACTCCAGCCCCATGTGCCAGCAACAATACTTCTCGTCTTTTATGCTCTCCCGGTTTCTGCCAGATACAGGGTGCAGGTCAGCAACTACAAGTACTACTTTTTTTTTTTTTTGCCATCAGCCTTTCACCAGAATAGTAGACTTGCTTAGTTTCTTTTTCCCTTTCCTCCTCACATACACTTATACACAGTTTTACAGCGGTTTTCTTTCAGTGCTTGAGAACTACCAGATTGACAGCTCCAGTGAATTAAGCTCACCCTTTGTCAGCAAAACAAGAGCAACACCACAGGCAACCTCAGAACAATCTCCCTCTAACCTCCTCTTCCCACCCCTCCAACTAGCAAGCATATCTGAATGCTGAGCTTCACAGACAGCTCTATCATACCAGCGGGCCTTGTAAACAGTCTCTGATAATGTGGTACACCCGGACTATCTCACAGGACACTAATGTTAAAGCCACACGTGATGGAACCATCATGAGTCGACATATCGGCACACACCTGTGCCAGCCAGCACAGTAACTCTAAAACCACCAGGCTGGCCTGAGCTCACGCAAGTCTGTGCTTAAAGACTGACTGGCAAAGAAAATCTATTTTAGCCAACAGTGTGAAAAAACACCAAGCTGAAGCAACTCTTAAAGCCATACTTGAAACTACAGAAAGGCAATGTTAGCTGAAAACCAACAGAAAGACCAGAAGGGGGAGAAAAAAAAAAAAATAAAAAAATTTCTCTCAATATCAGACAAAAGATGGGTGCTGATATTATTTGAAAATGAATTGTACATTTGGCATAAATGCTCCAGAGATAAGGCTTCTGCTGCTATTGCAGTACTAACATCATACTTCCCTTTTGGAGAGCGCTCCCCTGCTACGCTACCACCTAACCTGGTCAAGCAGCAAATGGGGATCTGGACACTCTCCTCTCTTCAATTACAAGGCTTTATTAGGTTCCACAAAACCCTCCACTTTTGGTTGTAAGTCACAGGTTAGCAAGCACTAGACAAAGTCAGAAGATGGCTCCTAAGCTGTACCCAGCTTTTAGTTCCTCCTCCCTCTTTTGCAATTTTTTTTATTTTTAGCAGGAAAGTCTTTTCTCTTTGGGGAAGAGCTTCTGACTTCTGAACTTCTTACAACATCTTGACTGAAATTATTTTTTTTTATTGGTCAAGAGCTAGAGTGTTTTAGTAAAATTAACATGTATACATACACTTAAAAATAAGTAATGCCTATTCCTTTACAGGTTTAAAACAAACAAACAAAACCAACAAAAAACCCCACAACATAGCAAAAGCACCTTCATATTTGCTTGTGTTTTACTCACAGCAATACCAGAGAATAGGCAGCATGTACCAGTAGTCTCCTTACATTCCTGCAATGTCAGGAATGAAAGTGAGTTCCAAAATGCATTAAAGGGTTTATGTGAAGCAGATCCATCTGTGGCTATTAAACGTGGTACCATCAACACAACTGCTGCCACCAGAGTCTGTAGACCAGTGATTGACAAAGTAAGAGGGTTTACCAAGGAGCAGGTGAGCAGATTTGCTTTGTGCTTCACACTTTCTCTAAGCATCTGCTACAACCATCATTCGAGTCTGGGCTGCCTGGGTCCAGGTCTATTTGGCTGGCCTCATGCTCTTCAGCTGGCCTGCCACAAAACACGTTCAAGCAGTTAGGGCCTCTGCTACAAAACAAAACGTACTGATGAACTTGTGTGGGAGTACCCACACCATTGCCTCTTGCTGCCTTCTCACCCTTCAAACAGCAGCAAGGAGAACCCATACTGGCTGCACTGGTACCATGCTCCAGTGCCAGGCAGAGAGGGCTGGATCCTCAGCCTGTAAAATCTCCTGAACTGAGAAGTTTTTGTAACACAAAAGAACATCATGTTCCTGAACAAAGAAGCATCTACACACATCTGTATGATGTGAATAGAGCAAAAGAGCAAGTCATCAGTATTTACATTCATCTCTGTGGTTTGTTTTTAACTACAAGGAAATAACCAAGATTCTCACTGAAACACACACTTTTAAGAAATAACAGATCCGACTCGGTTTAAGTGGCCACTGCTGGACTCACTAAACATAGTGTTTTGCTGAAATAGGCAGCGTTTAGTAGCCCACCTATACAAGTGACAACACTTTCCATTCCTGTAGTGAAACCAGGCTGAGAAGGTAAGGAATAAGCCTAGTCATTACACCATTTCTTTAAACCACCAAAGTCACGTCAGAGTGCAGTGCTGTGGCTGCAGATGGGACAGGCGTGGCATGGCACAATTGGACTTTTATCCTATCATTTCCTTCCAGCATCATTAATCACCCCAGACATCACTTGTTCTATCGGCTATTAACCAGCTGCCCCAACACACAGATAACTTTATCAAGGTTAGGCAGAGTCATTACTAATCACTACAACATGCAATGCCAAATGCCATGTTTCTAAAGAATTGTCTGAACTATTTTCTCCTGCTGTAATAGAACACATTAGACTACTACATGTACTCAACCATACCTAACATCAGGGGGAAAATTACAGAAAGTAGAAAGTCATCAGCAGTTTAAAACACACAACTTCAGAAAACAGTAACTGTGTTGTTCACAGCCAAAACATTCAACTCAAACCAGGTCTCGTAAAGCACCGATTTTAGTCCATTAGCACTCTTCAAGGGGGATACGGTTGTCCTCCGAATACAATTTTTCTCTACAGAGAGAATACTGACTAGTATTTGTGTAGTATTTAGACAGTATGGAAGTATCAGCAGTTTCCTCCTTGGTCATACAAAGGGCCTAACTACTTCTGAGGAGAGGCAAATTCCATCAGTACAGAACAAACCATTGTTTCGAGGACTGAACACCGAACTCCAAAATGAGAAAAAGAAGATAACCAGACAGAAGAGGGTTTGTTCCACAGCACTAAGGCACAGACGTGTCCAGCACAGGTGTTTATTTTATCTATTAACATGCTTATATTAGTGTGTTTCACATGCTCTGCTTCCTTGCTTCCTTGAACACATTCAAGAATGTCAACTCAAAAAAAACGTCAACTGTGGAGATGAATCGCCCACTACCTGGCCAATGTCAGGAGATACACTGTCAGTCAGCGCTTCCCAGGTGCGGCATATTAAGGCAGAGCAAACGCTTTCTGCCACCCCTCAGGCTAAGCACATATTCAAAATAGCTGAACATATTCAGACTCTGTACCCAGACTTCCCAAGTCAGGACTCCTGAATTAGTAAAGGGACTTAACATACATAAAGAGCTATTTCTCAGGCACCTTCTGCACTGTTACAGATTGGACCAAACAATGGACAGCAGTGATCTCAAGAGAGGTCAACATCTCTGCCTTGAAACAGGACCCCAGGCCCACATCATGTTTGTCCAGTCTGGTTTTAGAAGTCTCAAGCAACAAATTCCACTGCCTACTTGGCACAACAGAAGCCCGCTACTTTTTGTTCCACCTACAATGGAATTGGGGAATATACTTTGGGAGGGACGTGTTTTGTTGTTTTGGGGTTTTTTTCCTACAACAGCTTTTAACAGTGTCCAAAGATCCATCTCTAGCCTCCTCTTCTTTATGCTGAATAACACAGTACAATACACCATATTTTCGAGACCTGCGATACTTCTCTCTGCTCTCTTTTGGGCAGTTTCCAGCTGATGTGCCTTTTCCTTGAAATGTCGTGCCCAAAACCAAAGGCAGTAGGTGAGGCCGCTGCAGCAGCAGCCTTATCAGTGCTGCGCAGAACAGACACATTACTTCATGTGCCTTGCAGGCACTATTGCAACTTATGTACCCCAAGATGCCATTTGGGTTGGGTTTTTTTTTGGCAATGCTGCCAATTTGTATTCAGCCTGAGATCTGTAAAAGAATGCAGAACTTTCTCTGAAGAGCTGCCACTTGACCAAGCTTATTATTGTTATTATTATTATTATCAGTTCAAACAGGTTGTGGTAAAGGGATGTACCATAAGGAGGACGGACACTTCCTCAACCTGAGGTAAATGATTGCTAGATCATGAGCAGAGTTGCTATGAAAGAATGATTGTTACAGTCACTTGTGTTGCTGAGCAGCTGCACTCCATGTTCCCATGAAATGATTCTGCAAGCATGACACAGTAAGCTTTTTGAGGATGCCTACCAACAAGTGTTCTCAGAGATTAAGAAAATGCACACAAACAGTTATTCTGGGATGTAAAGTCTTCTCTACAGCCTAATGGAAGAAGTAGCAGGAACCCAAAAATACAGTGAACTATTCCTCCAAGAAATACATTCGTTTTTGCTACTACCTTTAACACTTTTTTAAGGCTTAGTATAATTGCTACCATTACGCTAGTTGTAAGTCTTTGTTAGAGCTGATGTCAAAGAAACTTACCCACCCAGCCAGCCCCTGGTTACTTCTCATGATACAGTATTTCAGACTAACACAAGCAACAATGGGAGCTATTGATCAACACACGTATGTTTTATTTTTATGGCTTTTAAGGCTGTAAAAGCTAACTGGCACAAGCCAGACATTCAACAAAAGTAGTATTTAGGGTTTTTTATGGGGAATTGGGGTTAAAGAAAATCCTGAGTTCTTCCTGGAAAAAATATGCAATATACTTCATGGCCTGCTATATAAAGAAACGGATTAATCTAATACCCTCAAACCAGCATTATTCTTAACTCATATGTAGGTTTTGTGCACAAGCCATGGCACACAAGAGAAAAAATTTAAAAGAGAAAAAGAGAGCCATACATATCTACAGCACTGACCGTGGTGTTTACCATTTCATGGCAGACTTACTAAACAGAATATCTTCTCATATGTGCTAAAAGATGGCTTAACTATCACAGAAATGAAGTGGGCATAAGTTGAAGAATCAATTTAGCTTAAAGAAAATAAAAAACCTGAACAAGTTTAATTCACACAGAAATTTAAATTAGGAATACTAATATTTTGGTAGGAAAAAAAAAATCATTGGTTGCTATGTTCAGCAGATCAATCTGAATCAGAATCAAAACAGCTTCATCATAACTCAATCCAAAAAAAAAAACCCCAAACCGAACCAGCCCACTACAGCGACCAGTCATACCCAATCTGACCATAAATAATCTGAACATTAGGGTGTACAAGCACAGTTCTGTCCATCAAGTTGCAAGATTTATCTTTACACGGATTACATCTTCAGGCAACTCTTCAACTCCTGTGCTATTCATTTTCTACGCACTATAAAGATGAAATTCTGACTCATTATGTAGCTTTTCTGTGTAGCTATATACCACATTACCATGCAAACTTAAGAGTTGCACACACGAATACTTTTGCCCAAAATAACTGAGAGACAGCTTATCATTCAGAATGGGGTGACTTTATCTCATCTTGGATGAAGCATATTTCACTTCACCTTGTACCACTGTAACTTATTCATGCTGCCATAACCTTACTGCCTCGCATCGCCGTGGCTCCCAGAAGAGACTATATTCACAGAACACATGCAGAACAACTACTGAGGAAATGGAGGCTTTTACAGAGCAAACAGCCATTTGTAAATGGCTACACCTCACTAACGTGAACTGGTGCCAAACACATGCAACTCATTTTCTGAACAGATATATTCATTTTTCTGTACTACCACCACCATTCCTCATAAGGCATGAGCAAGGATCTTTTTATGCACAATGTCCAGAGAGACCTGGCAGTACACCCAAGCATATTTTACAAAAGGATATGAACATAGATATCCAAGAGTCTTTACCACCATCTGCAATTCACACCACAACTCTGTCAGCTCTGGAATAGAACGGGACATCTCCATTTCCCCCTCATACTAATGCTGGTGCACCTGCATGGTAACAATCATTCTAAGGTCAATGCAACGAGCAGGGAACAGATCGGATTGAGAGCCTTTGCCAGCCGCATAACCGCTAAACCCGGCTTGAAACAGAGGATGAGACCAAGCAGCTAGAGGAAGGAGGAACTGCTCCTTTCAGCAATGTCAGTGACACATGGCAGTGTCAGAACTACATGCTCACACCACAGGCACCTAAATTCTCAGTTAGGAGACCCTAGAAACCTCGTCTTGCTTTTTAGTAGGCTATAGATACTCTATATTTTGCTAAAGCCAGCCACCAAAGACTCTGAGACTCCTTGGTGGAGTTGAATGCAAAGGCTCACAGGAAAGTCTGCTCAAGACGCACAAACCCAGCATTTGCACACTGCAGTCCCATGAGGGTTTCTGCTCAGGGAACTGCAGCCGCAGCAGGTATGCTAGCATGCAGGTAACCCCGAGTTCAACACAAAGCACGGTGTCCTAGCAGCTTCACTCAAAAGCACAGGACAACCTGGTGGTAACAGCTTCTTAGATCGCCTCTGACTAATAAATTCACTGAGGAGCTAAGAAGCCTGTACCGAATGCCCTGTTCCACACAGAAGAGGACAATCTCACATCACAACTCAAATAGGAATGCCCTCATATCAGCAAGGCTGAGAAGGAGACTGTCTTCTCACCACTGAAACTACATAGATACACAGAAAGGAACATAAAGGTCTCACTCCATTGACAACTTACATAGAAAGGAGCTGCTGGGTGGAACTGAAAACCGCTGGGGGAAGCAGAGACCAGAACTGAGGACACATCTCATCCCAAGGAATGCTCCTCCCATGGTGCTAGAGATGTAACAGAGAGGATGGCTATCCTGGCACGGGGGAGGGAGCTAGCATTCCTCTTTAAACACAGTGGCAGTGGATCAGAGCAAGCCTGGCCCATCTTCAGGTGCAGTCTCCCTTGGGAGACAGCAGGTGCAGGCCTGAAACCAGGCTTCCCACTAGCTAGGCCAAGTGCTCTGTGCTCCAGGTCGACAGCTCTCAAGGTGCTATTCAGGGACCACTGATCTTCTGCAACAGGCCTGTGAACCCACACTGCTTTTTTGCTCACCAGACTGCTCAGAAGCTTGAAAGAGATGTAGAAGCACTAAGGGTTGCAGTGGGCTGTAACCCAGCAATTTGGGAACTGCTAGTTTGGGCTACAAATGTGGAAGTAGGTATCACCAGAGAGACTGTGGAGTCTCCTTCTCTGGAGACATTCCTGATCTAGGTGAATCTGCTCTGGAGCAGAGGGGAGTGAACTAGATGGTCCCCAGAGGTCCCTTCCAAACCCTACCATTCTGTAAGTCTGTGATCACCACAGGCACTGCTTTCACCTCCTTGGGCTACATCTGGAGGAACAGCCAAGGCTGTTATACTCTACAAAGAACAGAGCTTGGGTGGAACATACCTAGTGTGTCACACTGAGGATCAAAACTGCAGGTGAGCTCAAAGGCCGTTGATGCTTAGGAAAAGCCCCAAGACACTGTGTCCAGCTGCCATGCCAGTCACATTCGTTACCAGAACTTTACATCACCAAGTGAAAACTTTAAGAAAAGAAGGCAGGTGCCTATAAGTTCTCCAGTAACAAAACTGGAAGAATTCAGATGCCAAAATTTAACAGGGAAACATAATGAAATCCAGCAGCCTAAGATGAACTTTGAAGATGGATACAAACATGAACAAAGAGGATTTAAGGTTCCTGCCCAGTCTTTGTGGAGCAGAAACCTGGAGGCAGGCCTGCCTATGGCCCAAAGCAGCACCTTACCTGCTGCTCCCCTCCCGCTCACTCATGTCTCATTTCAGCTAGGACAATTTAACATTTTGGCTAGAGACAAAACCTGGAGCCACTCATTAGAAAGCAGTTCAGTGCTTAGACTATCTCTCACAGGATGGTTCAAACAGATTTAGAAATGTCTGCCCATGATCCCTTTAGGACACCTGAGCTTTGCACTGAAGTGGCTGCACTGGCAGAATGCAAGGAAATTAAGATTTTTCTCATCCTACTAATACCACTGATTTCAATCCAGTGTGTCTCAGGAGTTCATTAGGAGGCTTCTCTTACTTTCCTAGATTATATAACTCCTTCAACTGCAAACCCGTACAAACAAAACTGAACTTTGTAGTCATCCAGAAAGTATATCCCTAGGCAACAGGCAAATAAATTCCAAGTAGCAGTCACCATAAAATACATAGAGTAGACAGACAGACACATAGTCCACTCTAACACATGAATCACTGTACAGGAATGAGTACACTTATTTCCTACCACACACAGTACTTCTGGTGAGATGTATGTTGAGCTCAGCACCACTTTTTCTACAGCAACAAAAGCTTCCAAACACACAAGTAATTAAGTAGATATTACGCATAAAATACTTGAAACCTTCGCCTAAACAAATGCAGCTTCCCACTGGTGTCGATGGAAGTTACCGGCAAGGAAAACAGAGCATCCAAGATACTGGTGCAACTTGCTCCAGTGACTGTGCTGATCTTTAAACTAAACATTTCAGTCAGCTTCTACAGAACAGCTAATATTAAATGTTTTAAAAAACATCAAAGCATGACAGAACAGACCTATCTATCCAATGTCTGTAAATGCTATTCAAGGTGAGCTCAGCCTGTACGGAATGAGATAGCCTAATTCTCATCAGGAAATTAGTAAAATGTAGCAAGAGAGACACTTTGGGGTCAATTTTCACAGCACTGCAAGGACCTAAAACCATTAATAAATTTGTACAGCACACAAAGAAACTGTGGTCCACATTACGTAACACAAGTGCAAGGAATTTCTAAAGTAGAGAAAAAGAAAGAAAAGAACCTAGTCAAAAAGAGAAACAAGGACAGCGGAGAGCAGAAAGTCGGTTTTGGTGATTCCTAAACATATACATGTACAGCACACAATACCAAGAATGAAAGACAAATTACAAATTATAATCTCCAAGGCAAGGCCAAAACTGAGCATTAGTCATCCACAAGTAAGTTGTTTGGAGAATAACATGAAACTGAAAGACATTTTAAAAACTCTGATAAGTTTTGCTGAAGTTTGAGAGAGGATACAGAATGCCAAGAACACAAGCTGATGTAAAAGCTTCGGTCACTTTCTCGAAATAGTTTTCTGGTTCTTCTGCCTCCTTCATCATTATAGAAAGGAGCAAGTGCTGCCAACCAAAATTTCACAGGGATTGGTGTTTTTAACATAACATGCTTTAATAAAGTGGATTTGAAGTCTCATAAAATATATTCTGCAAAGTTTGAACAGATTTCACAGAAAACAGAACATGGGTTATTTAGAATACTTCCAATTATCGAAATTGATTTCATTTACTTGTTAGAAACTTACTATTAGAATAAATAAGCAAAAGCTGCTATTCAATATCAGAAGCTGTAATGCATGTGTCACAAGACCTTGGACCTACCTGGAATTTACACTTCCAATTAAATAATAAAATTGTGTAAGGTACTGCATGTATTATCCTCCAAGCTATTCAGATAAAGTCTAATTACATTTTATCAAGCTAACCTTTACCTCTGGGACTGCAGAAAACACAGGCAGTCATACCACCTTCACACATCTCCTTCTCATCTCAAGCGAATACAAGCTCGCTCAGGGGTTCATATACCCTAATTTTTTATGTTTTCATGTGCCATGAAGGACAGTTATTCCCAGCCATTTGATTCCTCCGAATCATAACCCAGCCTCAGCTCCAAATCTTAGCAAGGTCCGCAGAGACCCCAAATGAGACTGTTCCATCGAGAACACCGGAGACCTCTCGGGAAGTGGCGGATAGAAAGGCAGCCAGGCAGGGCTGTGAGGGCCCTCCCACACCCCCCCCACCCCCCGGACCGAGCTTCCCGGGAGCGTGCGGCCGCCGCGCAGGTGAGCGGGAGGCAGGACAGCTCGGCCGCGGCCCCGCGGGCACGGAGCGGGGTGTCCGAGGGCA
>VZZY01024041.1:10801-26568 GCA_013400335.1 Eurystomus gularis | reverse complement strand
CCGAGCGCCGGGGGGATGCCGGGCCTCGGGCCCGGAGGCGGCCAGCGCGCTTCGCGAGTGAGGCCCGCTGCTCAGCCGTGTAGGTTTGGTTTCCAAAGGAAAAACTGCCTTTACAGGTACTTGTATTTCCTGTTAGAGCTGCTAAGCCCAGTTATTCAGCACAGAGGTACTGAATACGTCTTTCACAGGAAAAAAGGACGTAGTAAAGAGGAGTTTTCACTGCAAAACCAAGTATCTTCCTACTTCCAGTAGCTGGCAAGCAGCTACTTCTTCTTTAACTTTTTTTGAGAAGGCAGGCGGGCAACGCCAGCGTGAGCCGTCTTTCTGATGTCGGGGTTGTGCATTCCTAGCTACCGAGGCAGCTGTTCAGTGCTTCACTGCAGGGGAAGAATGCTCCAGCCTGAATTACTGTGGTACCTCACAGCACAAGCACACTCTTCCCATCTTTGCTTCTCTCCTCCATCTGAAATGAGCGTCATTTAGCCTGAACGCTTTTCTCTGTCTCTTTGGGAATGGAAAGCACAGCTTTTCTAATAATTACATCTTTCACAGAGTGGTTGGCAGTACCTGCAATCCTGAACTGGGACACAGACGATGGTCCTGCGGAGATGCTTTCTGTGAACCAGCCTTGGAGCCCTGTGCAGTTGGAACTGCTCAGCGAGTTCTGCTGACTCACAGTGCCACAAGAAACGCAGTTCAGTAACTTCAGCAGAGCATCGGAAAAGTGGTAGGAGCATCTATTGAAAGGAAAGAAGGAGAAAGCCAGGAAAACCTTAAGTAATATGGAAGGGGTCACTGACCTATGGAGCAGGTGGAGACCGTTCTACGTTCCTGTCGTTATTGACGTGAACCCTGAAGTCATCCTAAACCAAGAGTATGTAAGGGAGCAGGCAGTGGAATCACCTGCAAACAGCTCATACCCATGTGTTTTTGAAAATGTATATAATAGTATTTTTTCTCCATTTGCGGTCACTTTGAGGACTAAATATGTGTATTTTTCTCCTTCTTAAATTATTTGCCACTGATTCATTATGACCTTTATTTTTCAGAGCACTTTTAATCATATTCACACATTTTTCCACAGCTCACTAATTAATGTAATTAGAATTAGTAAATGTATTTTGATCGCATGATACCTGCTACAGAATGTTCCGTTGATATTTAAACACTTCAGGGAAGCACGGTAACTTCAGGAAAATTTGTAACTCAGAAAGACCCAAATACAAGACTTTATCAAACACTATCAAAATTAAGTAAGAATCCTGAACCAAACTGATTTGGATTTCCTGTTTTGAATTGTTTCATTTTGCTAATACCAGTGCTTTATTTCAGCTATCATTTCATTGCACTTCTTTTAGACTTCATTAAAATGTGCATCAGTATATTAAGCTCAAAATTTATGTTTGTACCAGAATGGAATATGACTGTGTTGAAACATAACATTATTGAAGCCATCTTCTTAAATAATTTATTTCTGAGTGTTTTTTTTTTTCTTTAAGATATGTCACAGTTTCAGACCAAACTCCGTCTGCAGAGAGAAAGATTTATTAACTTCTCTCCAGATATGGGAGAGCAGGTTTTCAGAGGTGTTGAGCTTTCTTGGCTCCTATGTCAGTGAAGCACAGGAGCTACGCAGGAGGAATTTGCTTTGCTCCAATATAGACAAACTTGAATGATGTGTATCAGAGACCAGAGTCAATCTTAGGAAGGAGAAAGCTGGTAAATTATTTCATTTTAAACCGCCTTTTTTTGAATCTTGACTCTCACACAGTTTCAGATGTGGGAAATACCTTTCACCCGGTGTGACACTGTAGTGCATTTCACTGCACAATGTTGCTACATAAATGACAATGCTCTGTTTATACTGCAGAGCCAGTTCAGGCAGTGCCAAACCTGTGACCACACAAAGCCCCAGGGCAATGTTTACCCAATTCCTCATCAGAAGCAAGTTGACTATTCCTGTGGCTTTCTGTGGCCCAATGCTGTAAACTGCAGCTCATGAGCTGCTTCATGCTAATTAAAGGGGTGAGGGTTGATTAAGATCTTGAGCCCTCCGGCAATCAGAACTATCTTCCTCTTCATCTTAGCTTCAGCTGCAGGTCAAAGCAGGTTTCCCTTGTTTAGCTGGAATCTCTCACACCTTGTCTTCAAATCTTTTCAACAAATACAGGAGCTCCTACGAGGTTGGACATTTGCAATGTGGCACAAATAGTGAAATCCCATGTGAGTTCATTTCAGAATAAACCTCAGCTTATTCTGAAATGAACTCTCCATTCACTTCATTAGTTCCTGATGCATATTTTCTCAATGAATGATTAAGAGCAATTTTCTCAGCAGCTGGCAAAAGTCAGGACAGGATCTTTTGCAAAGAGTGGAAAGAAGGTGAAGTTATTTTCACTGCCTGTAGTTTAAGCTTTTTACTTTTTAAATTTTTTATTACAGAGCAGATGTTACTGTGTAGCAGATAGGCAGGAAGAAGGGCTGAGCCTTCCATATCAGGACAGGTGTCCCCTTTCCCCAGTCCGCCAAACCACCAATTCGGATCACGTGCTAACATGGCACTGCTGGAATGAGGCTGTAGGTGGGAGGGAGCATGAAAAAAACCCTGCACGTGCTGCACTGCAGCTTCTTCTTGGCTTTGAGAGACTCAAAGAAGAGTCCTGGTGCTGCACAGCATCAGGGACTGGTCATCACCAGTGAGACAGCTAGAGAGAAAAGCAGAAGCATGGTGGGCTACCATTTCCACAGGTCTCTGCTCTATCTACAACTGATTCATTACTGCAAGATTCATAAAAACACCAGATATTACTTCTTTTCACAGTGGTTTACTAGAGGCTAAGCGTGAGTGAAGCCAAGCTTCTCTGGTTTATGCCTGGGTTTTGCCTAACTTCTGGCAAGAAGCTGTTGTCTGGAAACTTTGAAATGTACTCTGGACCAGCAGCTTTTAAGCGATAAACAAATTGAGTTAGTAGTTGGGGATGAAAGCTTATTTCCAATTTTTGTGTTCAAAATCACAAAGGCCAACCCCAGGCAAGGGACAAACTTGCCCAGCTGCTGTCAGGTTCCTGCACTGGCCCATGGGAGGGAGGCCCCCCTTGTGGCTGCTGCAGCCCAGCTCTGGTTCTCTGAACGACCTGTTGCCTGTACAGACTGCACAGGAACTTTGGCCTCAGGAGCTGGAAATCAGACTGTCATCTTACCGTCACGTAAATCAGGCGTTGCTGTCTAGAGAAGCAGTCCCTCCAGAAACTGCCACTTGTTCCCACCTTCTGCCATGCCCTCCTTTGCAACAGCCCAAGTGCTCATGTGGCTGTGCATCGACAGGATCAGGGAGCTAGGAACTGAGCTGGACTAACACAAACTCAGAACACTGACAACAGTATTTTCATCTTAATCCAAACCAAATTCCCAGCCTGGATCACCATCCTTCTTCCGGCCTGTTTACAGGGGCACGAGGCAGAAGGCAGTTGAAGGGGCTGCAAAAAGCAGAGGCCAGGTAGAGAGAGCACCAAGCTGCTCCTTTTGGTGTCAAGCCAACGTTGCAGCAGCAGCAGAGGATGGTGTTCACCCATGTGACTACCCCCTTACTCATCTAACAATCTAAGCAGTTTATACTGCAGTATTTTGAGTTTATAAAGAAAAGGAGGATTAGTGAGGACTGGCTCAGACTCATCAGTATTTGTGAGGTCTTATAGAGAGCAGAAGAATAAATTCAGCCAGAAGGGTTCAGAAACCTTCCAAAAGAGAGTAGCAATGATGCCTGCTGGGTAACCAGATCTGTGTGGGCCAATGCAGTGCTGTTCAGGAGTTCCTGAGCTAACTCTCACCAGCCCCAGTGGAGTGCTGCTTAGATTGCTACCTGTTACAGTGGTAGCACAACAAGCTCAGTCACAAATGTTCCAGTTATAAAAAAACTGGATAACTATGAGTTTTTGAAACTGCCAGGAAACCACCATTACGAGAAAGTATGTCCTACTTTATGTACAGCTCAAAAGTTTGGCTTTGCTGAGCTCAGATCAATGTACATGCTGCAGAAAGTAAGAAAGCCAAGTTTGCTTGCTTGCCTTGTAGTGCTTTGGGAAGCCAAGGAACCCATATCATCAGTGAACAAAGAATTTAAAACCACAAAAAACATGTGGCCAAGATGCAAAAGATGTAGAAGTCCTGTGCCAGTATAATTAGCTCAGTAGGAGTAGATTTTTTTAAACGGCATGATGTTTGTTAGTCAAATCCCAAGTGTGCTGGGGACTGGGCTGCCATACGTTGCTGTCACTCTCTTGCCTGCTGTAGTGGGAATAAGCCGCATGGAAATACTGCTTATGCAAACCCTTTCATTACAGACTCACAGAGAGATTTACCTACCGAATTGCTTCAGCATAGGTAAAATGACCTGACAGTGCATTAGGTTTGGATTGAGACTTGGATAAGGATTAGGCTGAACTGAGGTTTGCTCTACCTACAGTTTCATGCTAACAGAGTCAGCATGGTCAGCAGAGTCAGAGGGGTGGGTTTTTTTAATCAGGTAGTTTTAATTACTTTAACTACTTATGCCAGTTCTGGGAGCATGCTTCCAGCAAAATGAGCCATCTTCCCACAAAAGAATCAATCACATATATTTTGCATTGCTACAATTTATTTTTTTTTAAACATTATAACTAGTTTTCAAATTATTAATGTAAATAAGACTGACATGGGTGTATAACTTTTACATATAAAGTGATCTGGACATATACGAGTCCTCCCTCTATTATCCTATATTTTGCTGGCTTACACCTGTCTTTGCCTCTTGTGCTAAGAAGACATTGGTCCAGGTGACCTAAAGCACACGTCCTCATTCCCATGGTCCTCCACTTCCACGAGCTGTTTGTGGCTAGAGTTGAAGCTTTTAAACTGCTAGAACTGAGAAAAGAGGAAAGATCAAAGTCTGATGTGGCCCACCGTGCAGCACCATCACTTGCACTTTCTTCTCATGTTTATGCCTCCAAAGATTGACGACCCTTTTCCTGTTTTGTTTAAATGCTTCCTTAGAGTTCACTAAAAGTTGACAAAGTCACAAGTCTCAGAAAACCATTGTGCATTCTGATTCTGCATGGTCACATCAGGAGAGATCAGCTTTTTTGCTGTCTGGCAGGGGCAGCAATTTTAATCTTTTCAGAAGGTACCACAATGTGTAGACTTACAAGTGCAAAAAGAGATGCAGGAAAGCATTTCCAAAGCCCATGCCAACACTATTCCAAAGCCAACTAACTGTAGCATATTAAAGAAGAAAACCCCAAACCAATCCACCTGATAGTATCTCACTGTTGTAGAAGGATAGACCACATTTTTGCCTGTGACACACTCACACAGTGAACTCAAGCTTCATCAACGTTTAGAAATGTGTTTTGAAACAACCCCAATCCTAACCTAAAGGAGTTTGCCCTGGACAGCCAAGAGTTCCTTAGACATGCCACAGCTATCCTGAAGTTCACTGAAGATGCTACCAGGAGATAATCTAGAGATGCAGCCGGGAAAGCCCTGCTGTGAGTTAACTGTTGTTCCTTTTCTGCTTGCAAACCTTTCATACTTAGGAATCAGTGGTGCACTGACTTGACCCCTGGTTACTGCTGTGCTGGAGGCAGGAATAGCACCTGTCTTGCTCCAGCGGTCATCCCCATCTTTAGCCTCTTCCCACTCAGTGCATTTCAAAATGTTATCCAATTTCAATACTCAATGACCAAAAGCAGCTTTTTTACTTCTTGCTAAAATACCGATCTCATATCCAAAAATTAAACTATGCACACAAGTCTCCTCCACACTACCAACGTTCTCTTCTGAAGGAAGAGGAAGGTCACATAGAGAAGAATTGGAAATTCAGGAGAAAAGCAAGTTACAGAAAACAGAAGATAATCAGCTGTAGTGTAAAAAGGAAAAAAAAAACCCAACCAAACGAATAATCAGCTGAGCCTACAGTTTGGTTACAGCTCTGAGCTTTTTCTAGATGTTTAAGCATGTTAAATGAGATATATAGCTTGTGTAACCACAAACATTCAGACATCTAAAACTGCCTAGACACTTGCAGATGGATGATAAGTTCCATTAATGCTTGTTTACAAGTGTTACACCACCATGATATTAACCTTATTATCTCACATACTCAGTGCCTGTCAATCTGCAAATAAAACCTAGGCAATGAGAACATCAGAATGTGGGATATGTTTAAATGCCATAGCACCATTTTGGAGCTGACTGGACAGGTAGTGCTTCCCAATCATTTTTCTGATAGCTCAAGGGACGCATCCCTAGGCAAGATCACTGCACATACTGCCAGTGGTTCTGTGCATCTCTGAGCAGGCCACTTCTGGGCCTCACATCAGGACGCCTTATAAACAAAAGCAACCTTTAGAATCGAACACACAATTCCTGTGCTGCCCTTTGGCACCTTTCCTTCTCTTAGAGCTTCCTGGGGAAAAAACGGACTGTGACTGAACTGACGAAGCCTGCTTGCCTTGTGCCTCAGTTTTCTGGTGTGACCTCTGAGGAACGCTTTTCACAAGGATGGGAAGTGTTTAATAAGCTGTGCCTATGAGGATTCCCACTGTTTGGTAAGGGGTGAACTCACATTGCATCTTCTCCCCCCACTGGGACACAATTTCCATTACTTCATGGCCAACTGTCCCAACACATATAGGAGTTCAATGTCTTAAAGAGGTCTATCCTTCTAAGTAATTTTTTTTAAATTGTGCAACAAATTTAGGTGCACTCCCTCTTTTATTTAGTTATTCATTTGGGAAAAGCATCTAAACCAGATGAGGGGCAGGTTAGAAGAATTCCCTTCTTTAACCCTCAGCACTTTGTGCAGTGGTTATTTCTGCACCATTTGCACCAAGCCTATGAAGTGGATTCTTGTTCAACATGGAGGCCTGACAGGAGAAAACAGAGAGGGAGAGAAACACTCTACAACAGAGGAAAGAACTTATGCTTAGACAGAGGAGGCCTCAGGATATGCCAAGGAGCTGTCATAAAAGTGTTTCAACCACTAGGCAAAGAGGCTTTGTGGCAAAGGACACCAGACATGGTGCTGAGGCAGACGAGCTCTCCAACAGCAGCTTTGTGTTCACAAGGTTCTAGCTGAAGCCCGCCTTATACTGTCTTTTGGTATTGTCAGAACAATAATGGGCTTGTTTTGCTTGAAAGTTAAACTCTTGTAAAGAAATTCAGTTGGACACAACTCTCCCTAATAGCATAATAATCCTAATAATATAAATTTATAAATGCATATGCCTTTTATGTCATAGGGCTTATTTAAATTATTGTTGTTCACTGGGAAACATAGCTTCCTGTCTCACAATCCTGCTCTCCAACCCTGGATCCCTGATGAACAGGAAATTTTAGTACAGGCAGGCATTTTGTCTGTCATAAAAGTCAAAATAACTTCAAAGTCTTTCCTGGCTCTGTTCCCCAGCCTTCACTAAAATGCTCTCCCATATTTTCCCATACAAAGTGTAAAGCACAGCAACATTTCTAGCACACAGTAAATCATCCTCAGAAACCTCCATCCTTGTTACCATACCTTCACCATTTAAAAAATCTTACAAACATGTATGCTGGAGTCATTTTACACCTACTTAGACTAAGGAGTTCTCTCTAGAAAGTGGTTTCATAAGCCAGAGAAGTAGAAGTTAGCCTAGATGTCTTGAGGGTAAAATTGATCTTGGTTTCAGGTGAAATTTTGGCTATGCTGCAATGAAGCAAGAAGCTGCCAGAGGGACCTCTCCTGAAGATGATGAGGCCTGGATCAGGGTGGGGGAGAATGAGATGTAATAGGCATGTTGGTCTTGTCAAAGGATCTCACCTACTCGATTTTGAGATAATTCCAAGCTAAATTCTTCTTTGTAAATAATCTCCACTTGCTATCAATGACAATAGCCCCAAAGGATTGGTTTACCACCACTCTGTTGTTCTCTACACAGGTGGGGAAAGGAGAACTTCCAGGCATCAAGGACTTTTCTACAGTGACAAAAGTCTCATGTTGCTGGCTAACACTGGTGCTATGGGGGTCACATTTGTGCAGATTTCCAGAGAAGCAGCATATGCACCGTATGTTGTGCTGTTCTTTCTGACCCTTGCAGGTTAGCATGGCTATTCTCACCCACCAAGCCAGTGCTGGCTGACCAAGTTTCTAAGCATTTTCACTGTGTGAAGCCACTCCAGAAAAATATCAGGCTGCCTGATTTAAATTTAATCCTCCATCTCTATGGCGGTTATTAAGCTAAAGCTTTTCCACTGCATGGGAAGCTGTTTTGCCAGAGCACTTATCAATAGCACCCCAAAAATGTGCAACAACCTGGGAATGATACTGTCTGGCTCGTGAAAAAGAGGTAAGTGACAGAACAGAAGAAGAAAAAACTTGAAATATTTACCTCTGCTTTAGCACCCAAATTATGATAGGTTTTAGTTTGTATCACAACACATTGATGATGAATTTGCTGGTGAAACACTTCGGCTGATGACAGTTACCCCAAACACTACGAATGTATTGTAAACAAGCTCTGCGCTTTATAGGGCATCATTTTGGAAGGGAGGTACTCTCAGTCGGTCCTATTACACAAGGCAGTGTAGAAACACACATCCAGGGAGACTTTAATTGAGGCTAGATACTTTTTCATGTGGAGAAGGTGTTGGTTTGGATGCACTTAAACTTATTATAGTCTCATATCAGCATATTTCTTTACCATCTAAGTACATTCATATTGCCATTGTTATGTTTACATTCTGTTGGTGAAAGGCAAACAGAATATATATTTGTGTGGAAAAGCGGGCATACTGCCTCCGTAAGAATGCCACCAAATGTGGTAATGAGTGTGCTAGGATGGAGATATTTAAATATTTACCTGGAACTTTATGACAGAGCATTACTGCCTGAAATTTAATTCCATTTCATATAGGTATGATAAGAGCAGCATTTTACAAACTCTGCACAGTAAGGAATAAACATGTAATACCTTTTGTTTTAAAGATCTGCAAACAGTGCTTAATGTGCTTTTGTTAAATGAAATGCAAATACTGACTTATTAGTAAATTAATGAAATTCTCCCTTTGAGAGCAACCATCAACTGCTGTTAACATCTCCATTCAAATGCCCAAGTCATTCTGGGTCTCTGTGCTGATTTCTGGCACAGGCCTCTAGCACGGGCTTCAGAAGACGTCCAATTCAGGTGAAGGGCTACATGAGTACTTAAAAGCTTCACAACTACAATGAACTGGCTTTTGCCTTCCACTAAAGTCTGTAGCAATAGAAGCCCTTCACACAGAGGGTCAACTTCTAGTTGATGAAATTTATATGAAAGCCCCGATAGATGCTGGCCTTTCAGCTGAGCTGGCAGCTCTCAGTGTGCAGGTGCTCTCCAGATCTGATGCTAGGATTAACCATAAGGTGGTCTTCTCATTCAGCCTACCTTTGACTATGACTTTCCATGGCCTCAGACGAGTCTGTTACTCATCCAGGCTTAGAGTTTCTTTCTGTAGGGACTATGAAGGAATACTGAGGAGACCAAAACCCAGGAGAACTGTAAGGGACAACTGCTGTATCAGGCACGCAGCTCAACAGGCAACTGAAACATGGAGTTTATTACTAGGAGAACATAAGCTATCAGTTTGGTTAAACTAAACAAATAGCAATAAATGGGAGAGACTGTGTGACACTTGGAGGCACCAGTCACTCTCAAGTGCCCAAAACAATACTTTCCATTATTTATGTACAAAACCTATATTGTGGGGTTCAAGATTAAGAAAAGAATATCTAGAACAATTCTGAAAATAAAACCATATAAGATTATAGTTGAGACAAACAAAAAATCTTCAAGTAATAAAATGTTAATGAAGTGGCTAAATACTAGGTGATTAAAGTATTCTAGAGAATGAGAAATAATAAAGCTTTTAAGAACAGAAGGAATTTAAGTGATAGAAAAAGGAAAGTATTGATACTTCTGTAGGAAAGTGGGAGTTCCAATTTTTTATAAAGTATGCAAATATTTATGTGATTAAGAACCTATCAACCCCCACATCATATGGATGGATGTCTTACACCTATGCCTCTTCCAGTACATTTTAGAAGTTGGCAACTATCTGCTAATTCGTAAGCTCTAATAGGACACAGGGAAGAGGTTCCTAAAGAAGAGAGACACACACGTACACGTACACAAACACTTTTTTTTTTTTTTTTAAATGAAAGCTTTGATTCAGCAAATCTCAAATATCCTCTCTACCACTCCCAAGTTTCCATCTGGATTCCAAACTGGGATCCTTAGAATGTGGGAAAAGGCCTAATCTGAACTGTGTTCTTTCAGTGTTTGTTTAGTGAAAGAAAGTTATGCTTCAGGAAAGTCTAAATATAGATATTCCCTGCTGCACACAGTTCACAGTCTAAACAAGATAGGCACAGCCTGGGAACTGGGAATCTCAGAAGAAGCAATAACTAAATCTCTGTAAAGTCATTCTATGGTATTACTTGCTTTCTTCACGAAGGCACCACAGAAGGAAAGCTAATTAGTGGAAATTGAAAAAAAAAAGGAAAGCAAGAGGGTCATCGCAAACATCCTCTCATGAGGATGGGAGCTGTCACTCCCTCAGGTGGTCAGATGTTTCTCTTGGAATATGTACGCAGAGGGAAGAAGGGACAGTGTGTATCACTAACAAGTGACTTAGACCTGGGGTTTTTTTTACTGTTTTTTTTTCTGCTGATGGTTGAAAAGTAACCCTTTTAGGCCAACTGACCAAAGCCAGCATTTTCAGCCTGCAGACCCCAGGTTGTGGATCTTTTTTTTTTTTTTTAACATGGGTGACTTTTCAGTTCCCTTGTTTACATGAACAAACATGTTGGCAGCAGCAAACTCAGCATGGAAATTCAGTAACTGTTCCCTTCAGGCAGTATCAGCAGACTTTAGCTGAAATAATGGAAAAGCAGATACTTCAGAAGTTTAATGGCAACTTTGGAAGTGAGTTTTTGTTGTATAGTATTTGTGGAGATTTAGTTAAAACCAATAAACTGTAATGAATAATGCTTGTGCTGAAATGCAGTTTGTAACTGAAAACCGCGTTGACCAAAATCCTGCAGGATAGCTCTCCTTCCTTCTAGACCACTACAATGCTGGGTCATATTGCTGGAGCGGAGATCAATACCTGCATTGGTTCTGCATAAATTGTATTTTTTTCTCTCTTTAAATAAATGCCACAGGGAAAAATACTTTGTGGATCACCACCTCTGCTGGCATTCTTTTAGTATGTTTTGTCAGTTCTTGCTAAACTTTAAAGCCACTTTGTAATTGGCTGAAAACAGAATGTAAACCTGGAGATTTTCTCTCTTTTCTGCTAAACTTATTTTGACTGCAGACAATGTAGACATGAAGCTTGTAGTCAGTGGTAACTAGTGAACAAGGAGCATCACTGTAATGAAGTCTAAAAGTTCAGTCTAAAATGCCAAGGCCCTTCTTCACAAAGAAGGGCCTTCATAAAGACTCAGCTCTTTACCGCTCTGACAAAGGATAAGTGTGTAACTCTACCTTCAGCAGATGTTTACCGCGGGTGTCTGGGAGAATGAGACAGCTATTCCACTTGTAAATATCAAAAAGCTTGTTGGAAAGATGGTAAATATTTCTAGAACCAAGAACAAAGTATGGCTGGTATTCAGAGAACAGGGATGACATGACTGCTTGAAGTTTAACTCAGATGTGACTGCTGCAGAGAAACAACGGCTAGAGCAGAATTTCAGGAACAGAGAATTAAAGGTCAAGGTAATTTAAGGTCCCAACATTTCAAAGTATAAGAAGCAAGTCAAAGGAGGAAAATATCCCCACAGATTACACACAGCTCACTGAATACCTCTTGCTTGCCAAAACAAGCAAATATAATAATTCAATTCAAAATGACAAAAAAAAAATATATAAAGATGCCAACATACAGAAAAGTGTCTTACATGATCCCAAAACACTGAATGTGCTATCCCCCATAAGAAAACAGATGTTTCCAACAAAGAAGTTCAAAGAAAGTCAACACTAAAGGCAAAATAACCACCCAAAGGAATCAGAAGAATGTACCCTTATGTATCCTTAAGAAGGAACAAAAGTTATAAAATATAAAAATATCAAATATAAAAATATAAAAAAAGGATTCATAAAACATGAAATAAAGCATATGAAACTAAAGCTGAGGGAAACTGTTTCTGACTCACAAAAAATGATAAGAAACTGATCAAAAAAAGTTACTATACCACAGCAGAAGACTATGAAATTCTCTGCAATTACATGTAATAAACAGAACTGCTACAAGGTGTGAATACACTGGGCATTCAGTCACTCACTGATAGAAATTCACATAAGCACTATAAACATTGTTCTGAGGAAAAAAAACAAAGGCATTCCACTTTCCCAATATGCCTCATCAGTTTTTCATGTGTGTTACTTTAAATTCAGTGAAAAACCTTTTCCTTCTGTATTTCTTTATCAACACAGTAACTAACTCTTCTTGTGACACAGGGGAGTTTGCCCATCTGGCACTGTGGGCAGATGCCACATGAGGCTTGGGTTTCCATGTGTGTTTTCCTTCTCCAGTCCAAGAAATGGTTCTTCAGTTCGCTCTTCTGTGCCATACCTTTTGAATACAAGGGAGAGACAGGAGCCTATCAGGATCTGAAGAAAGTCTTCCTTCCTGTCAGTTGTCCTTCTCCTCCATAAGCAGCAAATGAGCATTTTCGAGAAGCTCTGTGCTTCATCCCTTGCTCCTCAGAAGCTTAGCCCTACCCTAAAACTAGTCTAACCATCTTGGCTTAAGGTTAGGTATGGTCATAGGACCAGCACATGGGCTCATGCCCTGTTCTGCTTTATGCCAGTTTTCTCTTCAGAATGCCAACACACATGGACTCTGTAGGGATCCCAGATCTCTAGTCAAGAGTTTTGTCTTAGAGTTAGGATTAAAAAGGAAAAAAAGTCTAGGAAGACTGTGTTCTTGCTGAATCAAAAATCAGGTCCTACAAATTGGAAGGCAAATGCCTTCTTGAGAGAAATGTTTCTGTAATTAGATTCTCACTTCTTTGTTACTTGTCAATAATAAGAACCTGCCTAAAACTAAACCACTTAAAGAAGGCATGGTCCATTCTGTCCTTCAGCTTCTGCCTTCTATTTGGAAGCCAAATTCATTTTGGTTTGGTAATTATCTCAGATCTTCTACCTTTGCTCTTCTATTTTGGCCAAAATCTAAGCCTAGTGAAGACCTTCATTTAATACTAAGTTATTAAAACTTTGACATAAAGACTACAACTAACCCTTCCACTTCCTATTGTCAGCCCTCATTAGTCCAATGTACTTTGCCAGGACCCCGAGTGCACTAATAGGCCTTAACAGCCCCACAAACCTCACCTGCCCCCACCCATGGGCTCAGGGGGGCCATTTCAGCAGAGCCCTCGCCTGCAGTTCACAACTAAGCTATGTTGTAGGAGTACGGGTCTCCAGCTCAGCCATGACTGTGCCTAGCCGTGTTCATCTGGATCTGGACTTACAGATGACATCCTAGCTGATCTCAGTCTTTTCTTCTCAGTATGGACCTGCTTGGTAATCACCAGGTTATGTCTGACACTAGTAATCCCCATGGTACCTGTCCCTAACCTGCGGGCTGCCTTCCCGGCTTGACCTTGGACCTGCCTCATTGCTTGCCTGATGATCTGGGCTGAACTTGGTATGCCTGCTGGCTTTGCCCAGGTACTGTAGGCCTGGGTTCTGGCAGCGAGGCTCTGCCCTATCAGCTGTGTTATCAGACTTGACTCCTGCCCGTTATGGAGCAGCCAGCCCTCACTGCTCCCAGTGCTTTTCTGTTTTACCTTCAAAACAAACCCAGTATTTCTATACTTTGTTTCATGATGCCAACAGTAACTCGCACGTCAAAACTAAGTGAAACACTGATTTTTCTTTTTATTTTTATCACTACAAAATCTTATCATTAACTCTCTTAATTCTGGACCTGAACATTAAACGTTAATTCCTTTTGATGCAGGCTTCTATCTCCTCCTCCTGTTTGCAATCTGATTATTACCCTTTTGAGTCTCATCAGATGTATGTTCCCATTTCAATATGGAGAGTATGTGTTGCTCCCCTTATTGTTACCAGTCCTGATGACTGGAATTTAGCTTTAAACCCCTCTAAATCTGAGAACAGTTGCTTCTTGTTCTACTAATTTTGGTATTATTTTTTCCCCACTCGAAGGCTGCTGCTAAAAATCCCCAGACAAACCCTCAGCTGAGCTATTTGCCATGTCCCTTCCTATGCTATGCCAAAGGTTAAGTAAAACACTGAATTTATGCAAAATGAGATCTAACCCAAAGGCCTTACAAATCACTGTCTGGTTTTATGCCTTAGCTTTCAAAAGCAGCTTGTGTTTGCTATAACAACTCCACAGATTATTAATCTTTCTCTTCATAACAATAATTTCAGGCTTATAGTTAACACAGAAGACCCATAAACCAAGCAAGTTAAATCCTAAACCATCCTCCTTTTCAAACAGCAACCCTTCAGAGGACAGACTTGTTCAGAAGGAACAAGCCTCACATTTCACTCCTCTTTCTTCAGAATCTCAAGTACAACTGCAAGCTTTACGCTCAGCATGTGTATCCACTGCCAAGTCATCTGTTCACAGTCACATATTAATTCTGACTGAAACCCTCCTCTTTGACATCTAGGTTGGTATTTTAAACAGGCTCGGTGTGGTAGCTATTCCAGTTCCCATCGTTTAACCGCGATATAAGAAAATGCAACAAAGCCATACTTGAGTAGAAGGTTTTTCAGCTATAGAGGAGCTGTATTCACTTCTAGATCAACTGGGACCTCACCACCTGTAAGAAGGGAAAGAATGGCATTTAGTGAAAAGCACTGTCCCAGGTATAATTAGCTGTATGTAGTTATTTATACCTACATCTCTCCTCAGAACTACACTAACAGTTTATTTAAATTTCATGAAAGATGAATATGTCCTCATTCAACTTAAGTCAAGTGCAAAAGTTCTGAACTGGGAGTCGGGATTTCAGCCAGTCTGTGAAAGGTTCGCTTTGCCTGTGGTGTTGTGCACCATCTAGTGTCCTCACAATGGCCAAGGAGATACCCTTTAAGCCTTTAGTTGAATGAGCATCAAAAACAAAGGGGGAGGAGAGGGAACGTGGCTTAAGGTAAAGTTGCTCTGTGCCAAGCAACTTATTTCTGACCTTTGTGGGCTCTCAGCAGTGTCGTTTTTCTCCTATGACATCTGCCTCACAAGCACCTACTACATCCCCCAAAACGCCACAGTTTGAGTCCCTCCCCTCCTGGAGTGTCTGCACCACTAAAACAAGCGCGCTGGGAGGAGCAGCGCGGGAAAAGGTGAGTGCTGTGGCAGGCTCTGGGGTGCTGGCCTGTCCGTCGGGGCGCGCTGGCTCCGCGCTGGGGGGGGGGATGCCCACCTCCCGTCCAGCACCTCGTGAAGCAGCACTGGCACTGAAGCGGCGACGGCTCGGGGCCGGCAGCCACAGCCGCGCTGACTGCAACCGAAGGATGAAGAAGGGAGAGGAGCAGCGCTCTAAGGCCGCCGCCATTTTGGGCGAGGCCAACGACGCCACTGAGGGGCACGGGCCCCAGCCAAGATGGCGGCCGGCCAACCCAACCCGCCCCGGCTCGGATGCAGACGCGCGCGCACCGGAAGCGGTTCTCTGCATGCCGGAAGTGCCGCGGTTCCGGAGCGGTGGCCGGGCGGCGATGGCGGCGGGCCGGCAG
>VZZY01024041.1:0-10772 GCA_013400335.1 Eurystomus gularis | reverse complement strand
CGGGTCCGGCGCTCGCAGGGGCCCCGAGCGCTGCGGGAGTGGCCGGCGGCTGGTTTGCGCGGCCTGTTGCGGGAGGGGAGCCCCGGCGGGCCCGCGGAATGGGGGGGATGTACTCTGGTAACCATCGCGGGTGTTTCCGCAAGCTGCAAGTAAAAACAGTGTCTGGAAGCGGAAAATGAGAGAACTACGAGCATATCTCTGTTTCTTGAGGTGTAACCTAGAGCCGCGGCTCCTCTTCTGGCTACTGCTGTCTAGCAAGGGCAGGAGAAAAAACAGCTCGTGTTTGCTTTCTTACATCTACTGCAATTTTAATAGTGTTTGTGCTTTAAATATGTGCATTCGTTCTGAAGATTTATTCTCGCTGAAGACAGCTAGTTGTTAGCAGGGCTATGAAGGTGATGAAGGCACTGGAATATCTGTTTCTCTGACGAGGAAGGGCTGAGGGACCTGGTACTGCTTAGCCTGGAGAAGAGAAGGCTGAGAGGGAATCTTATCAGTGTTTATAAATATCTAAAAGGTGGGGGTTAAGAGGATGGGGCCAGTCTCTTTTCAGAGGTGCCCAACGATAGGACAAGGGGCGATGGACAGAAACTGGAACAAAGAAGGTTCCGTCTGAACATGAGGAAACACTTTACTGTGAGGGTGATGAAGCGCTGGAACAGGCTGCCCAGAGAAGTTGGGTAGTCACTTTCTCTGGGGACTGTAAAAACCTGCCTGGATGCATTCCTGTGTGACCTGTTCTAGGTGAACCTTTGTTGGTGGGAGCGTTGGGCTAGATGATCTCCAGTGGTCCCTTCCAACTGACCATTCTGTGATTCTCTAAAATACCTGACTGCTGGAAAAAATGGATAGTGACTTAGCTATTGGGTAAACATGGACTCTGGAATTTAAGTTTTTACTCAGTGGATTAACAGCTTCTTCTTACACAAGTTTTTCAGTTGTCCTACTAAAGGTATTAACGTGGTGTATTAAAGGAAAATGTACTGTTAAGTAACATAGAAGGATAAACTAAACAACAAATAGCTGTGACAGGCATAAGTAATGGCATTCTCATGTATTTACTGTCACTGTATGTTTGACTGTTTCAGTCTCCATAAACGCAGCTGTGTGAGGGTCAGAACAACTTCTCCAGGGCTACCCTGATAGATTCTGTTAGGTCAGGATTGAGGATATTTTTCAAATATAGAAAACCAGGAAGTCTTTTAAAACTGCTAATCAGACAGATTAGTCTGGTTTCAAGAAGGGGGATTTAGAAAGGTGTAGTGATTTTTTTTTTTTTTAATGAATTATGGTACTCTCATGCTTCCATTAATAACTATTGTTCTGTATGCATAAATCATCCTTAAATAAGCATTTCTGCCTAGTATTTTCAAAGCCTGATATATTTTCTAAAAAAGATACTGCGTAAATTGATTTTACCCCTTTCTTTAAAAAGGTGGAAAAGGTAAAACCCTAGCAATCTGAAAAAGTGTATTTTTTGGGTGAACTCTTAACTAGCTGCAGTGAAGCGATGGTTCTCCCTGTCCTGCCCAAGGGCTGTTTTGAGGGAAGGTGGTAATGACTTCTTGGTATGAGTGGAGGTACTTCAGCTAGAGTGTTTGTGACTGGTGTGAAGTGTTTCAAGTTGCCTATACCCATACAGCCAGACGGAGATCTTAAAGCAGCTAAAATCAAGCCTTTCCTCCAGAAGGCAACTGCAGCTGGTCACACAGCACAGAAATAGTTTGGTGCAAGTAGCATGCTTCTAGTATCTTTGTGTGCAGATGGGTACAAATGCATACCTATAATACGTATCTTCTCATGTTCCCATTGAAAACATCCTTTTATGTGGTTCTTAGATGGGTACTCAGCTAGAGCTTAGTAAAATTGGATGTTGCTACACTGCAAAAAGCAGTGATGCTCCTGTTGCTGGCTGGCTGGCAGTGTGTTTGTCTTGCTGTTGTCAAAGAACTTTACACACTTCCAGTATTTATAAAAGTCTTGTATTATTCCCACCCTACAACTAGAGACACTGAGGGCAGATGGGGTAAGTAACTTACCCAGTTCATTACTTCTGTTTTGTTTACTCAGTCCTTGACTTTACCCTGGTGTAACTTGATAGCAGCAGGCCCTAAACTAGCCGGAGCCATCGATGGAGCATTGTATGTAATTACTGTTAGCCTGTTGCTGGCATAGTACAGTGATTTTTCTCTGATATAGAGAGAACTCGAGTCTTCAGAAATGGGCATGTGTGCTGTTTTTACTAATATGTAATGAAAAGTTATTAAAAGTTAACTTAGGAAAACCAAGCTTCACCTGTGGTCCCTCTTTCTCCCAACTGTACTGAATGTATATGTTGCCTTTTGTTCCAGGTGCAGAGCATGGAGAATGATGAACTTCCGCCAGAGGATGGGATGGATTGGTGTGGGGTTGTACTTGTTGGCAAGTGCTGCAGCTTTTTATTACGTCTTTGAAATCAATGAGACTTACAACAAACTAGCCCTGGAGCACATCCAGCAACACCCCAAGGAACCACAGGAAGGAACCACATGGACGCACTCCTTAAAAGTACGACTGCTATCCTTGCCTTTTTGGCTGTGGACTATAATATTTTTAATACCGTATTTACAGATGTTCTTGTTCCTCTATTCCTGTACAAGAGCTGACCCCAAAACTGTTGGGTATTGCATCATTCCTATCTGCTTGGCTGTTATTTGCAATCGTCATCAAACATTTGTGAAGGCCTCTAATCAGATCAGTAGATTACAACTGATTGACACTTAACTGCAGTTCTAGTTTCCACAGCTGTTTTGAATGATATGTCTGATCTAATCACAAGACTGAAGTTCTGAGTGAAGGCTGGAAAGAGCCTTTTCTTTCAAACTGTTAAGCAATGAAGAGAGTGACTGTTTTCTATTTAAAAAACAAAAAATAACCACAAAGGTTTTAACATGTAGGTCTATCAGAATGGCCAGAGTGGGAAAGCCCTATGTGACACTTGATGGAAGTATTTCTCGTTTTGCCTTAATGATGCAAAATTGCAACACTCCATCTGACACGTCCTGTGGGGAAATAAGTTTCTGGTCCGTGACTTTACTCCTCTGTGCAAAAAAGTGATTTCCTATGTTTTTCCTCGGAGTAAATAAAAAAAAACCTCTTTTGTGGTAAATGTAAAAGGAAAAAATATCAGAACATGATTATAAAGCTGCACTTAATACAGTTCTTTGCTTTTTCTTTTTTTTTTAACTAATTAATATCTACATCAGTGCTGGTTTTTAATCATTTTTTTTTAAAGTAAGTTTAGATATAAACACAGGAAGCAATGAATAAAGTTTGTGTGAACCTTTAAGGGGTAAAAGGTAATTTTTATTTTTTTTTTCTGTGGTAGCATACTTTTTTCAGTGACCACAATGGTACCACATTGTAGTAGGTCGGCAGAGAGGAGTGGCACAGGCCTGGAGGTTGCTGCTTTGAATTCTTCTCCTATTACATCAAAAGCAGCTCTTGCTGGCATTGACCTGTAATCTGCACAAAACTTCATTTGCATTTCCTTCTCCTATCTAGAGAGATCTCCTTTGATAAAATTACAAGGGATTGGAATTTACTACTGTTTTAATTTCACTCTGGACATGATGCAAAACCGTGTTCTGGGAGCACTGATGTATTGGGAAAAACTTTGAATTTGGGAAAGTTAACTGTTGTTGGGTTTGGGGGGTGCTACGAACAGGTTGTAAGACAGATAACCATGTTTCTTCTAGAAATTTGAAGAAGTAAGATACCTTCTTCTCATTCTTGCATGAATGCAGATTTTTTCAGTCATACTGAAATTCCACTGAGATTTCTTACCATAGTTTCAACCTCTATTTTCCAGTGCTATTTTGGCATAGCATTTAATTCTAACTACTGGATTGTGTATTTTGAGTAATGTTGAATCTGTTATTCTTGTCCTTTTTTGTTTCTTGTCAGAATAACTAAATTTTTGATCCAGCCATGATGGAAGTAGCCTTTCAGATGTGAGAACAGTGCAAAATACACTCTTCAAAAGCAGTAGGCCCAAAACAATTATGAACGGAACTCCTTGATTATAATTTCAATTGTATGATACTGTCAGTACCTAATCATCACAAATACCACTCCATTTCTGACTAAGGGAATCCTGGAGACTATCAGCTTTCTCTTGCTTTGAAAAGTGAACACTGTTTTCAGTGTTGCTGTGTTCAAGCATGGCATTTACAACACCTTAAACTTTCTCTTTGCTTTGGAGATACTTTGAGACACTGGTTTCAAATGTCAGCCTCGGTGCTAGGACCTGAAAAAAATGTAGCCTTTACAAGAAGGTTTTAAGTTCTAAGTGCAATATGAAAAGGAGGAAGCTGCCATCTTAATAGGCTGGCATAAGAATAAAGTAGAAACTCTGACTTGTAGTATCTTTGGGAGTCAGAGCTTTTAAGCTGTGTGTTGTTTCCTAACTTTAAAAATCACTATCCTATTTATCTAAAATAAAAACTTTTCAATGTTTATAAACAGAAGTCTGTTAATGCAGATACCTATCAATGATTTTTTTTTTTTTCTTACATATGGTCGTTTCTGGATAGCAGTGCTGGCTGCGGGCTGCTGTAGCTTACTCTCCTGCCTTTCCCTCTCTTTGTATGTTGGGTTGATCTTTTTGTTGTCCTTTTGTGCTCTGTGCCCTAATTACCTGTTTGCAGCCTGCAGTTTTGGGGCTGGCTGGCTGAAACAGTGCTTTTGTCCTTTATCTAAGATGCCTCTGGCTGGACTAGGCTTTTAACTCGATGCTGTGGTTTTTAAACTGAGCAGCTATGTTGTGTCTAGATGCAGTTACTTGAACAACTTAAGGGGAAGCATTAAAAATAGAACATGATAGGGAGAACTGCCTGAGTTTCCGTTGTGCAAGCACACGGCCTTTAGCAAGCGGCTCAGCGTGCCTGCTGCCATGAGCCAACTGTCTGGGATGGAGCACGTGCTGGGCGCAGCGGTGACTGACAGAAGGGAGCTTTGTGTTCGTAGACTTTTCCGTCAGAAGCCCGGGTTTGGATTCAAGCTGTTGACAAGCATGAGCTTTACAACTAACTACAGAAAGACATGCAATCCAATTCAAGAAAATGCTGCGTTTGTAAGGGTTTGAACTTGAGGTGGAAAGTGGCATTGGAGAGAATTAGCATAAACTGTTAAGGTTGTGCATAGGAATACTAGGCAATAGAAGAGGAAAGTTAGCTTTGCTGCTGCTTCTGGCTTTTTTGGCACCAGTGAAACATGCATAGGTGAAGTCTTACCCACAAAGTAAGTAAAGACTGTAAAAATGAATTATTCAATTGATTTTTACTATAGTCTTTTAAAAGTAGTGAACTAATTTTAAGTTTGATTATCCTGCAGATTTGTAGATAGTGTCAAGGCTGATTAGTTTTCAGCCACAGAAGATAACTGTCTGTAACACAAATTGACATCATCTACAAGCTTTTGGGATAATCAAGCTCAGAAGTTTTACAACCTCTTTAGAGACTACAGTACTTCTCAATTAGTTCTTGATTGTAAGTGACAGACAATAGTGCTACTCTGTTTCTACAGCAGTGGCATTAATAAAAGATGGGAGACTATCTTGTACTAGAACTTGCTCATAAAAATCTATTTAGTTCTTTTCACTGAGTGGGCAGGAAAGATGAGTTGCTACCGCTTCCCCTTAGGGGTGGGAAAGCTATTTTTACTCACACTCCTTTAATGTAAATGAGTTGGCTCAGACCTGATCTTGAAGAGCTTCCTAAAGCAGAAGCTATAATAATAGAGGCAGTAATGAAGTCCTCAGAAGATTGCTAACCTCTGCCAGCTTAGCAATCATTTGCAGTTTTAATTATCTGCCAAGAAAGCAAGTAACTGTAACACAAGGTTGATTTAATATTAGTCTCTGTGCCACCTACCCTGGATTTCTTTTTATTGTGCTTGTGTTGCAAGATAAAGCTTTGTCAGACTACTTGAGCATCACTCTTGGCCAGTCTGAGCATTTCATTAGCTGCTTGACCTTCACCTGACAGTCCCTTCCTGTCTAAGGAGAATGTCTGCTGCGTAAGTGCTGCTGAGCCTGTTCTTCACTTCCCCCCGTGAGGGAGCAGGTCCACTGAAGAGCATAACTTCATGCTGCAGCCCTTCAAACTTGGACAGAAGTTGCAATAAGATGTGTTCTTTTGTCCAGTGGCAAAGCAGAGCTGCAAGCTTGATTCCTCTTTAATTAAAAACATGAGGATTGACTTATCCTTGGGACAGAACTTTCCAGTTTGTGGAGGATACCTGTTAACTCCCCGTATTTTCTCTTGCCTGGTCCCTTGGCTTCTTAAAAGGATGCTCAGTAGTTTATTAGTTTCTAAAAAATGCTGCTTTTCATGTGCCAGTCTTGGATGAGAATGTCTTTTCTAAATACAACCTGATGCACACAAGCAGTTTAGTAAGAACTGGCTCATCTTAGCTGTCCTTAAACCTAGCCTTGTGGTACAGGTTTCTTCTGCAAAGAAATAACATACTACAGCCCCAAGAAGGTACATTTAGTCAGCTCTCAGTCCTCAAAGTCCGTGCCTAGCCCAGTAAATTTTGCCTAGTGTATGTGCCCCCAACCACTGCTCGGTTGTTTACACTGCTGTTAACCTAGTTACTGTATATTAAGCCCCATCATACATTATTATGTTCTGACTGCCATATTACTGTGTATTTTCAGAGAGAATCTGATATCCGTAGTATCTTGTATATAAATTTTGTAGCCAGAATGAGTTGGAATTAACCAGGGGCTGCAAAAACCCTTTTAATGAACGTGATAAGAATGAATCTCTGTGCTAGGAACTAGGGAAGTCTTGCACTTTCAGACAGTGCACTGATTATTGGCCATAATAGGGTTGCCCCCTTTCCCTCACAGAACCATCTGAGTGGCTAATATAAAATCACTTGTGATTTTAAGCCTTTTTTTTTAAGCACAGAACACTGCAACCTGTTAAATTGCCTTGTGAATTTAGCCTCAAGTTTGTTCAAGCCAGCAAATTCAGTATTTCAAAGCAGTAAGAGTATGTTATATAATCCCAGTCTATGTGAAGGACAATTGCTTTGACATTTTTGCTACTGTTTTGCAACCAGTAAAAGGAGTTGGTTCTCATCTAAATGCTACCAAGAATTTGATAGTATCACTTCAGCTCTTCTAATTCAATAGAAACTTCTCCCCCTTTATCAGTAAGGAAATCCCCCCCTCTGGCTACTAAAGCTATAAGGTCTATTATTAAGACATGCAAACTATACTGAACAGTGCAGATGTGGTGAACTGGGCTTGTTCTGTGCCAGCCTGAAGTGTGGTTACGGTACAAAAGCACTAATGTAGCTCTGAGATGAGGAGTATGTCATCTTTTCTTCCCTCAAGGCTTATCTATTCTACCTAAAATGCAGGGGCTACAGTTGACTTATGGCATGTCATAAGCATAAAGCTTCATGCTCTAGGACAGCTTTGTATAAGTCACTGCAGACTTTCACTGTATTATTCTTTGCAAAAAGAAACCTTAAGTTTTTCTGTCTTTAGAACATTTGGGGCGTCTCCCACAGCCATGGAAAAACCTGCAAGCTTCACTGAGTTGTCTGACTTGGTTGCTTGGAAAAAGGGTGCCACAACCAGTGAGGAACACCAGCTGGATCTCTGTTGCTCTCTGTACCTTTTCCCAGTCATTTGGCTTAGAACACTACAGGAGGTGGGAGCCTGCAGTCCTTGGAGAGAAATGGGCTCCCCAGAAGGGGTCCAGAACACAGCTGTAGGGTGGGTGCTAAAACAGATACAGAGGAGTGAAAGGAAAAAAACCAAACCACACTAAAGCTTTCTGTGCCTCATTACCTTGCAGCAAGTCTCAGAAAAATGTAGTTCTCTGTTGAGTTCAGGCACTTCTGTCACTAAGAAACCTGCAGTTTAGAATGATGTAAGGCCTCATGAAGCTCCAGCACCCTTTTTGTTGTGTAAAAGTTTTTGCAGCCACAGCGAGGACTAGAAATGATTCTTTACAGGCAGAAATTTGAGTGATCTTTTTTTGACCCAAAGGTCATTGATACCTTTTGGAGCTCAGGTGCAGCATGTTACTGTAAACAGGCTGACAGAAAACGGAAGTATCCTGGAGCACACTGGAGCATTACCAGCACTTAGGCTTGCACAGTGAAGTTTGGGTTTATTGCTTTAGAGCTTTTCAGCTCATGATGTGCCAGTGGACTATTTACACAAAGATTATATATAAAGAACCCAAATTCAGGCCTACTCTTAAATGTGCTTTTTAGCCATCCCACAGTTCTGTTGTGGTTTAGACCCAGCTGCTGGCTGAGCACCATGTGACTGCTTGCTCACCCCCCACAGTGGGAGGGGAAGGAGAATAGGGAGAAAAAGGCAGAACCCTGTGGGTTGTGGTAAGGAGAATTTAACAGAACAACACAAAAGGAGATGAAACAACAGCAACAGTAATAATGAAACAATATGTGGCCCTGTGCCCTTATATACTGGGCATGCCATCAGTGTGGTATCAGATATCCCACTGACTGGCTCAGTTGTCCATCCGGGCTGTGGCCCCCTCCCAGCTCCTGGTGAAAGCTAACCCTATTCCAGCCAAATCCAGGACAAGTTCACGCCACTGTTGGGAGAGTTTAGAAGTAGTCAGGCAGGAAAACTGTTCTCAGACATAGCTCTACAACAAGCTTCCAAAGCTGCAGAATAGAGCTCACGAAAGATGACATCACAGGTCACATGAAGGAGTCCTTCTGATACATTTATCAGGCTAGGGTTTTTGTACCAAGTGGTGCCTTTGCCATTTTGATAAGCCACTTCCTTCAATAAATTATCTATCCTAAAACACTTTAAGCTTTTTATCACAGATTTTGCAGCCTGACAAGAAGTGACAATTAATTTGTGTAGTCTTCTCTCATCCTAGGTCCTCAGCAGCTAGAGCTGCCTTGTCTTCAGAGTTGGACTTTTCTCCTCTGTAACGCCTCTGTTACATCTAACAGAATAATGGCTGTGTGAACTTCTTAGAATGAAAATACATCAAGATGTCAAAAATGTTTAGTGGACCTCTTTTCCAACTCCCTGTCCATTTCAAACGAGTACAGACAATTCTGTGCTTATAAAAATTTGTCATGTATTCCAGTACGTTGTCCTCCATACACAAGTCCCAACATTTGCTCAGTTTCTGCAATACATGAACTATGCCAGCGGAACACGTGATAATGAAGAAAAAAGTGCTTTTCACACTATTAGATCAGTCAGTTAATTTCTGCTGGAGAAGACTCTCGGGCTCCACAGCAAGCTCTATGAACTGGCTATCAAGAACATTTGATGCCTGTTCACAGACACATGCACCAAACAAAAAGTGGGAATTAGGCAACATATGGGAAGCCCTGACAGCCTCCCCCTTGCAAGAAGCATCCCTTACCTTAACAGCATCCCACAGGCTGCATTATCATCAAAAGAACAAACAGGCTACCTCAGCAGAGGGACTGGGTTATGCTAATTTACACAGCCAGGAACTGTTACGCGCAGTGTACTCATAGGTGTTACCAAAATACTCATACTTTCTCCCTCATCTAAACTACAGCAACCGCTATAGGACCCTACTACATTTCCCTCAGTTTCTGCCCAAAGTTTGTTTTTTTTTCTTTCAAAAAATCACTCTGCTCTTTTTTCTTATTTAGGTAACGTTGAGAGTTCTGCATAGACAGAATATTAAGTTGCGGTGTTCACTTTGACATAGCTGCCAAATGAGCCTAAAAATCAACCCAGAGAAAACTCAGTGATGGAAGAAAGCATATAAGGGTTGACTGCTGCATGGAAAAAACCAACCAACCAAAACAAAAAAACCCACACAAAAAACCACAAACTTTTGGAGAAAACAGCCTTAGGACAGACAGCAATTTTTGAGCCGTGGAATATTAACTATCAGTCACACTGACTTGTCACTTTCCTATTTGTCACAAAAACTGAGTATTTTTTTGAAACCAAGATTCCCAACTCCTTCAATATACTTTGTATGTGACCTTTTCCAGAAAAAATACTTGATTGATGGGTGACTAAAATAAACCTTTTAAATGACAGGTAAAAATAATCTTCCATGGTAGGACTGCTCAGGAGTGGACACAGTCCTACTAGATGTTTGATTGTGAATAGTATAGCAGTGTTATATTGCTTTCTCTCCATACATGTAAAAGTTGCCTTGTACCATTTTACAATCGTACCTGACAAAAAAACTCTTTTCAGGTTTTATTACTTTATTTTAAAAGTTTAAGTCACATGAAGAAATGCTGTGGCTTGGAAAAAGTCCTTAGAAGCGTAGCAGTCAGAAGCCTTGTAAGAACAGTTTTATATCTGTCAACTGGTTTACTGAAAGTTCTTCTCAGCGTGGCGCTGGTACCCAGCAACCAACACGCTGCCAACAGCGCGGCGCATCCTTTCCTTAAAGCTTCTGTGTTTAACTAGTCCCGGGATCGACACTTCACCGTTAAAACGGGAGCCGCACCGGCGCCGGCGTGGCCAGGCCCCGCCCGGGGCCCCGCGCCCCCGGGACACTTACAGCCAGTGCAACCCCCACGGCCCTTTCCAGGCACAAGCTCCGTCTCCCGGGCCGCCGTCAGGGCCGCTGAATCCTCGTCCGCTTTGGAGGCGGGTCATCGGCGTTCGCTTTCGTGTCGATGTTGTTTTCGTCTTCGCCTTCCTCCTCATCCTGCTCCTCCTCCTCCGCCTCGTCGTCATCCTCGACATCACCTGCCAAGGTTCAAGCGTGGCG
>VZZY01024039.1:0-30975 GCA_013400335.1 Eurystomus gularis | reverse complement strand
ATCCAATTCTCTTCTAACAGTACATCACACAGCCTATTCTATTTCCTCCATTATTTAGAACTTCTGCTGTTGTGCAATGTTTTTTTTTTGCTTATATGAGTGCAACAGCTTTAAGAGGAGGAACTTGCACCTGTAAAAGCAGAGTGATATTACTACAGAGTTGCAGCTTACCCCTACTTTCAGTTCTACTGTACAGGCTGGAGTGAGCACACAGGATGACAAAGGACCTGAAGCTTGACCCTGTTTTCACAGATACATTGATCATGATAATCTGAGATTCATCTGAGCATATTTTAAAATTGTAGGTCTTGTACACCCATCAAAACAAACCTGGAAGGCTTCTCAGGGCACTACATAACTTTTAAAATTACATCATACTGTGCTTTGTCCATAAAAATCTTTTCAGGGATTCATTGCTAAGTTATGTAATCCCCTTAGCTATACAGCCTAATTATTTTTTCTTTGTAAATGAATACGAGTTCTGCCAAATTCTCTCGGAGAAAAAATTGGAAGTTTCATAGATATTGGCAAAGAAAAACTAGAATAATTGTGCAGATTCTTCTGCCGCTATGTATCTTGCCATTAGGAAGGCTCCCAAGAAGACAACAAAAGGGACTGGGAGGAGAAAGGCAAAGTAGGTATTGAAACAATTACAGCTTATAAGAAATATGCTTAGTCTTTTTTATCAGGAGAGCTATTTGAATTGTAATGAGCTTTCGGTATAGTTATTTTTACCAAAGGTAGCATGCCTGTTTCTTCTCAATGCTTTAAGAGGCTAATACTGAAATTGAAGATTATCTTAAACTTTTACCAAGCTACTAAGCATTGGAGACATTTAATATCTTTTGAAAGTTGTTTGGTGTCTTTCCAGGTTAAGCCCCATGCAGGAATTAGCCATTATAAAGGTGTCATTTCGCAGCACAATATAATGCCTGCGTCTGGCCAGCCTAAACACTTACGGCTTTCAAAGGTCACACTAGATTTTGCATTTTCTTCCAGTGGTCTACAGCATTTTAAAGCTAAGATATCAGAAGAACAGCAAAGCACAGAACTCTACTTAGCTCCATACACACCATAAAAGCAAACAAATTAGACAACACCAGGTTTTTTTGAGTTTACCATCATCAGAAGCATGTGCTGATGGCACAAAATACTGTTCTGTGCCTATGTATATATTATACCTTTTGTACCTAGCAGTACAATGATTAGGGTCGTAAAAGCAACTGTCATAACACTCTGCAATGGCACACACACAATCTGTCACTACTTGCATTAGTGTGAAGTTAATGTTGGCTAGAACCCTGGCAGCATCATTGACTTATTTGGAAAGTATAATATGATTTTTAACTTGTGTTCTAACTCACCAGGAACAATACAACTTTTCTCCTCAAGGACATCTTCCTGAATAACGTAACACTTCTCAATAAAACACTGCAAGGTGACTAGTGTGAATACATCTGTGACTCAGGTCTCCACTTCTGTTTCACTCCGTTTGCATCAGGAAAGTTATCACAGAGTGCTCTAGGTAGGAAGGGTTCTTTATAGGTCATCTAGTCCAACCCTCTGCAGTGAGCAGGGACATCTTCAACTAGAGCAGGTTGCTCAGAGCCTGGTCCAACCTGACCTAGAATGTTTATGTTGCCTTTATGTAAAAACAAAGCAGGAACAAAAACTCCAAGCCAACTTCAGCATGGTCATTACATCTAGATCCCTGCCACATCAGCAATACTGATACGCCATCAATGAAGTCATCATTGCTGGCATCCTACCTTCTGTTCAGTGAAGAAAAAGACCACGATTCCTTTCACTGTTTTTTTGTTCCATAATTTTTCTCCTTTGTTCTGCATTTACCTGCAGTCCAGAAGCTGACATAGCAATGTACATTTAACTAGTAGGAAAATAACAACTCTTTTCATAAAATACTGTCAACACGTTTGCCACTTTCACAGATTCTGGGGGTTTTGGCTTGTTTGGGGTTTTGGTTTTTTTTAGCTGGGTTTTTATGGTTTTGTTTGTTTTTGTTTTTAACAGGTGAGGGGACGACAATAACTTCGGCTAAAACTAATATATTAAAGTGTCCAGAAACTTTTTTTTTTTAAAATCAAGCTGCAATCTTCCTTGCTTCCCCCCTCTAATATTGAAATAAAAAAATCTCAGAGCATACAAATGCATACTTCAAAGAAGAGATTGCTAACAAAACATAGAATGAAGGAATTTCTGTCACTACTTCAGTTTTCAGTCCAACTTGGTGGGTGCCAAAACTCCTCACAGGGGAGTCCATGTTCAGTGAAATGAACTATTCAGTGAACGAACTATTGTTTCTCCACCTACCCCAAATGTCACTGGAATGAGTACGTAGTATCCATGCTATTTGAATTAAGCTTATGCTTTGATAATAAAAAGCATTCTCATAACTGATACAAACAGATCAGACAAGGGATTGATCTTGCACATAGACTCTCTTAACCTAAAACATAATTAAAGAAGCTCTCGGTGAAACTGGAAGGCCCCATCTGCATCCCCTAATGCTGTTTTCTTGTGATTAACCATTGCTGTTCCCTAGCAAAAAGCTGTAGTGGTACCCAGGCACCTCATCCAGCAGCTCTCACAAGCGTTAAAGGCATTCAAAATGTAGGTCAACTTCTCCAATATTCAAGAAACATAACTTATGCAATGCTTTTTTTATTATTTTGGCATTGTCTGCTCTTATTATTGCAGCAAATGAAATATTTAACACATGATTCATGCAAACTGGTACTGAAAAATTAATTGCACAAGGCTAAAGTGTTTTCTTTCAGGCTATCTCAATGTACAGCAGAGAGAACTGAAAAGAGAGAACAAATACGACACAGTATCATCCACAAAGTGCAAACAAAACACGAGACTACTATAAACATTAGACGAGCCATGACTTGTCATAGTCTACATAGCTACAGGTTGACTAAAGTCTTCATTTCGTGAGAGTTGGTAGTTTGTTCATAAAGAAAATTTTTATTTACATCTTTCATTGTTTATTTCCGAAAGGTACTTACGAATGTACAGCAATAAAAGTGACAAGGGCATTGAGGCAGTTCTGAATTCTGCGATGTATTATTTGCCGTCTTTAACAATACTAGTTTCAAGACGGGGGAAAAAACCCCAACAAACCAGAACCTATCAAGCTTAAGAGCACTACGCTTTGTAGTAAGCTAATTTACTTTTACTCATATTACAAGTAAATGAGAGGCCTGGAAGACCTACTAATATAAATCTTAAGCCTGCTTAGCACTACGGTTCCAAGGTTATTTTCACTCTGTAATTAGTATTTCATTAACACATTCTTTGTGTTAAGTTCTCAGTTCCCTCCTCTGTGTTTTCAACCATGCTTGAGACTAGTAGGAAAGGAGCATCTATAGTCACACCTGACACTGCTGGATTTCCAGAAAGTCACTGTTTAGCCATATTATAGCTGGACTGATATTGGTCATGATATCATCTGGTCACATATTCCTTAACAAGTGGAAACATCCAAGCATTTGGAATAGTTTCTTGTTATTTCAGAATTCAAAATGGAATAATCAATTGTGTAGTGGATTCAATTTATCAATGAAACTGATTTACGAGTATTGAAAAGACAAAATTTGCATTACTAAATGTATAGCAAGTGATCTGAATTACGTAAAATGTGGATTGAATGCTGTAAAACTTGAAAATATCTGGTTATTTCCAACTGATGATGGTAAAATTCAGAGGGAGAAACACTGCTCTGCCGATAAATTAACTGAAAATCAGAATGGATGTTTCCTTTAATACTAACACTGAGTTCATCCTACGGTGTGAGATAACAAAATATACTCTGAATGTGTCACTATTTGATCTTGAAGGTTGTGTAACACGCATTTTCAATTATTCTCCCTTATCTGACAAAGTATTCAGAAATTGCAAGAGATTTTTCAATTTGTCAGTCTCAAATACATGGAAATGTTGAAGATGCCCCCATAGGATGTGTTTTTCTCTACGCTACCATTGAAAATAGCTCTTTTCCTCCCTCACCGTGATTAATGATAATTTTGAGGAGATGCAAATACACTCACAGTGAGTGAAAATAACTTATATTTCTTCCACAGTCTGAGAGTTTCATTTATACTTAGTCTTGAAAATTAATCCCTATATGCATCAAAACTTGTACACAAAAATCAAACAATAACTTATGTGAAAGAATTAATGATGAATTAGTTGGTCAGATATGTAACTTCTACCAAAGAGAAGAAAAAATAAGCAGATAATACGGAAGAAGTTATTATTCATTGTTATACATGAGCTTTCAAATACGTGACATCAGTTATTAATTTCAGCAAAGAAAACTATCTTGATTCTGTCACTCTTAAAATAAAAAGGGTCATTCCTCAGGAAACTGTAATCTTCAATGAGGATTTTGAACTTGACAAAAAACTAAACAGAATTAGAATGACTGTAAAAGAAATACAAATGCCAGTGAAGTCAATGAGTGTCTATGATTCCTATTGCAAAATAATTTAATGTTCTTCCTACTAATCCTAGTCTCTCAGTTTTTCAAAGCTTGTGCAATTAATTATGCCACTCTGCCCCGATTTTGATCCAAAATTATTCTCTATCATATATACAGAGATAATTATGTTGATCTCAAAAAGCAGAAAAGATATGGAAGCATATTAAAATTGTAAGTTTGATTTAAAAATAAACAGATACTTATGACAAACTGTGTGTTTGAGAACAGGAAATTACATTTAAGACAAAAATGCAACTATTTACTGAGGGAAACAAGGGCTTTCTGAAGTATCCCCTAGAATAAAGCCCTGTCCCTTACATACACCTGATCTGTTTTTAGGATTCTGCTTCTGTGCAGGACAGAAGTAGTGCCATCATCTGGATTGAATACTGAGAACAGACTTAACTTTAGAAAAGAGCCTGCTTAATTAATGTTCAAAATATTTACCTCTTTTCATCATTTACTGCATATAGGAACAACGTTTCTCTGTGTTTTGATGATAAATATACACTTCTTCAGCAGGAACGTATCTGGTAGAAACTTGTAATAACACAAGTTATTTGAATAGCCTGCCATTCAGCAATCAAAACAAGAAAACACTCATCCAGCTGTTCATGAATTGTACAAGACCCCAAATACTGGTTATTCACTGGGGTCGTGACTTATCTTCCATGTTCACTTACAGAGCAGCTATATTATTTCTGTTGTGGGCACTTAAAGAAGGGTACCCGCTTGTGTTCAGACTCTCTAACCTTTTCCTGTTCTTCATGGATTCTAGCAAGCTGTGAATTCAGCTACACACTTATTGTGAAATATGAGTCTTGTACACTTCTGCTTCCAGGCATCTTTTAAGAGCCACAGTGCTCATCTGGAGAGGCATAATGCCATAAACTGTCCTTTCTTCTCACCTTAACCATATTACCGTTTAAAATAAACTTTTCAACCTACCCTACCCATGAAGTTCAGTTTAATTGTAAAAGAAATACGTGAGCTCTCACGAAGTAATTGTATTAAAAGAGAAGTGAGATTTAATTTTAAGAATTAGGATCTAAGAACTTTTACGAACAAAATCAAACTCCCACTATCCAAACATTGTGTTGTTCTAAGACTGGACTGGCGACACAGACCTCTTATTTCTCCTCCATGTATTGTTGTCGACTCCACTAGACATACCTTGCAGTAACAAAGTAGCTCAAATGAAGAAATACATTACCATTTTTCTCTTCTACAAAAGTCTTATGAAGCTTCACTTATTGATACTTATAAAGCATTTATTTGCAATGACAGTTTCCCAATATCTTAGCTCATAGAACTTTATTTAATATTTACCCTCATTACTGTTCTTCTAAGACAAGTTTTAGTGCTGTTTATAGGTATCTTCAAATGGAAATCTTTAAATGTTTGCATTTTAAATACTATTAATAAATACAAACATACAGAATTTTTCTACGGATATTTTATAGTTCATATTTTTGTTAATATTCGGCAGTGCAGCAATTACAGTTCTGTAGTCTGTAATTGTATCTAGAGCCATTCCAAGGAGTTGGACTTAATTTTGGAGATATTTAAGAGACTAAGTACAAATGTTAAACCTCGTAACTAAATATTGAAGTATGGGAAAGAAGGTTTTTCCGTACAGGTAGAATAGCCTATAATGTGAAGGGCTTTATTGGGGAGGGAATGGAAGTGAGAGGTGTCTAACTTTTCCCATAATTTGTTTCTTCTTTAGATGTTCCCATTAATTGGTGTTTGCTTTACAGTAGATACTCTGATAATCTAGATAATTATTTATCTAGAAGTCCTTTGTAAATGCTAATTATCTAGAAGTTAGTCCTCCAGGAACAATACTATTTCAGTGAAATAGTCATTTTTGTCTCTGTTTTTAGGACACTGCTTCTTAAGAAGTTTGTTTTGTTTTTAAAGGGGGCTGTTAGAAAAAAAAAACCACCATCCTCAAAGGCAGTATTGTAATATATCAAAGTACCAGCAAGGACTACATGGATACTTCAGAAAGAATACAGTGTATTTACCATTCCTAGTCAAAAAAACATTAGTCTTTAAGTAAGAGTCTTCATTGTGTCTTTACCTGTCCTAGTCCTGAATACTGACCGTTGCTTTGTACACCGTTTATAGGATGGGGGAGAGGGAGGCAGGCATGTGGCTATGTGGCTGCATTTATCTTCTAACTGCACGTTGTCTTTTCTATAATACTAGAAATATTACATTTAATATTGTTTGAAAAAAAATTTGCATATACATATCAAAAAATCCAGCAAAGATTCATGACATTTTCAGACAACTACATAAAACTGTATTAAATCAGCATATAGCATTCATTAGACAAAAAGAGTTTGATACTTTAGCTACAAACATCTGATTAGATCTATGATGCACTAAATTAAAAAGTAAAACCAGCACAGATCTTCAACTGAAGATATCACTTTGCTACAGGCATCAGAACATAGAAAATAACTGGCAGAAAGTGCTGAAGGGAGGGAATATTTTTTTATGGAGAGATTAATCTTTTGGTTTTGTATCCTGGTAATAGAATCATGTCTTCTATTATGTACGTTTTTTATTAGTAGCAGATGCCTATCTAATGTCACGTTTGACCTTAGATTTATTGCAAATTGTACCTACTGACTTATTTTTTTAAATGAAAGGCTACAAAAGGTTAATTTTCTGAAGCTGGATTTGTACATTAACATTTATCGAAACTATCGTTGGGGAAAAAAAAGAAAAGTTCTTATCAACACAGCCTTCCTCTGTCATCACGAACTCAAGGAGGGGGTTTAGATTAATCTGAGCAAAACAGAACTTTTAGAATATATATTGATTTTCTTCCTTTTTAATGCTCCCATAAATCATAATCATCATGTGCCATGCCTATGTGCCCTTGATTCTGCTAGCTATAATCTCATCTTATAACTCAAGCTCTCCAGAAAAGAACATTTTTCTTCTCTTTTTTTTTTTTCTTCTTACTTATGCATTTTCCACTGCTTCCTCTCCAGCTTTCCCCTCCCCCACTCTCCCAAGTATGTAGCTGATTGGAGTCAGGATGATAGCATCTCAAGGTCATCCAAATGGATTGATAAATAGCGAGCTTTGTGTGAACTCTAGGGTGCCTTCACAAGTATAGAGTAGGGCTTTTTAAAAAAGGAGGCTAGAAATACTTTTTTAAAAGCTTTTGTTGTTGTTTTTGTTATTTCTTTTTTAAACTTAACTGAAGTCTTTGCACCTTTTAGACTAAACAAACCAATTAACAATCTGCACCTCAGACTGTCATACATTATTTCTTCCAGCCTGTACTCGAAACTACCTGTTTCAACTACACAACTCTACAAGTTTTTGAGGGTTTTCACCTTTTTTATTTTAATGGCAGTCTACTGTTCAGCAGGAGAGTATCAACTCTGTTTCGGCCATATAGTAACCTTCCTCATGCTTACACATCTTTCATTCCATCAAGAGAAAAACAAAACAGCAATGCTCTGGTGAGAGAACTAGTCTCTCAGAAAAGTGGAGGCTAGACTCAACACTTCACAGTCTTACCGTAGAGAATGTTTTTATAATCTTTATTTAGGAGTAGAAAAAAAGGGAAAAGCAGGACATGCTCAGCCCAGAGCAGACTAAGACCGTAACTTCATGAACTGATACTCATCCCATGATCTAACTTACTTTCAGAAAGAAATAATCACCATTAATCCTCCTCCTTTCCCTTCTGTGCTCAAGTCCTTCCCAAAAGCCAGTGTGATCACAGGCACACTCTTTCTTCTTCATCAGCCACCAGCACCAGAGGTTTCATTTGCTGTAATCTGAATTACAGTCTACCCTGACAGCAGGTACACCGAGCAAACAGCTTTGCCCTTGGATGCTGCACCTCAGTTTATTCACTAACGTCCTTTACACTGCTTGAGGAATCTGCCAAACCAAAGGCTTATCGCTGAAACTCATCTCGATTGAATAATAGCAGTTTGACACCTTTCTTCTCACCAACTTTGAATTCCTTAATGGAAATATCACGACATTATCCAAAAGCATTCGCTAGCTGAGCTGAATTAAGTAGACAGAAGCCAAAGACAGCAACCCCACAGGAATTTGAACAGAGAAAAGGCTTCTAATTTATGCAGAGATTAAAGCATGACTTGCTGGCAAGTCAAATTGACCAAAACAATTAGGATTTGATTTTATTCTATTCTGCAGAGGTGCCATTACCTTTTCATCAGGCTACTGTGATGTTCAGAAGAGTATTGCTTTTTATTTTTCCCTCAGAATAACAATTGTTGCATTATGAGTTGCTTAAATATTCATTCAGGCTCGAGAGTTAGGAAAAGTCCTCAGACCAAAAATAAAATCTGATGAAGCTCCTTTCAGTTTTATGGTGGTGTAATCAAAGATGTGGAAGAAAAAATTCCAACCACCTGAGTGCTAAAGTAAGGCAGAGCCACTGTGTGAGCCTACAAAGAGCCACTGAGTGAAAACAATAGAAATAGGGACATAATGAAAAATAATTATCTCTGACTCGTTCACTTTGTTGACTCATTTTCTAAAAAAGCTGAAACCGTTACGTGAACATAATTTTCTTACTATTACAGATTATTAAACTAAATGGTGGATTTCCTACTGTCCTATGTTTCAGAGATTATCCTCACCTTAAAAACTTTCCTTTTTTTGAAGATCAGAGGCACACTTCATTTAATACTTCAGGCAAGAGACTCCATCGCCTAATGTCTTTTTTGTAGCCGTCTGCCGCAGCTAAGCCTAATACGCCACTATTCAGATTCAATAGCGTTTTCAACTCACTCTGCACTGATTAAAAAAACACCCAAAAACCTGCACAAGATGTACTGAAAAGAGAATGAGAACGCTTATGTATAAAAAAAAAAAATAAAAATTAATGTTCTGATAATAAAAAGCCCGGCCACACATTCAGAACTGTTTCATCCTTGGCACATGTGAGCAAACTGTAACACTGAACTGCTTTAATGACTGAACCAGTTTCTGCGCACGTTGAGTTCTGCCTGCCAACTTCATCCCACGCTATATTCGAATTTACACCAAAGAGATCTGCACATACAAGAAACACGATGAATTACAGGTGGAATTCAAGCCAGTCATACATGTCGTCCCCCTTCCCGGTTGTATCTCATCAGGACTGCTGAGAAGACCACAAATGCAGACAGTTGGGCAATTCCAAAACATTGCTAAGCACTCCACAACACATGAAAGGGGAAGCAAGCTACACAGCCCTGAAGCCAATGTAGAAAAACACACTCTCTTGCTTTTTCCCCTATCCTGTTATTTTTTCCCTTCTCTTTTTTATGCTTCCCTCTGCTCTCCAGAGGAGAAAAGGGAAGGGAAGCAGAGGTATAAAATGGGCTAAGAAAAGCATTTAAGCAGGATTAGTCTCAAGGCTGAAAAAAGGAAAAATTTTCTCTGCCTTCCACCCACATTCTCTCCCTTCTCTTTTTCCATCATTTTTCCTTTGTTTCTCCTCCCTCTCCTACATCCAGACCACACAATCCAGCTCCAGTGCTCATCACCGACACCGTCAGCTCCCTTTACCTTCCCTTTCACCCCAGTAACCCTTCTTTCACCAGTTAGCGGGCATGATGGCTCCTCTTCCATAGCCTCACTTCTCATTTTGATCTCCTTTATCCCAGGGACAGAGAAGCAGGTTGGTATGCAGCTGGAAGAGAGTCTCGCCTCAGTGAGAAGGCGCTCAATTAAACCAGTCTAGCTGGAAAAAAAACAACCCAAAACTAGCAGATAAACACATTCATATAGATCTTCCCAGTGCCATTTAAAACAGGGCTGGGGTATAGTACCCCATGCACCCGTGAAACACAACAGATTAAGTCATTGCTTTGCCTTAAACATTTTGACGTTTGGTTGGTCATGTATGTCACTTCTTTGGTAAAGTTTGAAACTGAGGAAAGATATAATGGATAGGTCCATTGAAACTGAGTACAGAAACAAGGTGGGAGTACCTATGGTATAATTTACAGAGTATTCAAGACATTAAAATGCTGACAATTCATTCAAATGACAAGGGCTGTAACAAGATGTGAAAATGGCAAAGCATCAATCAACTCACATGCAAAGACTGCAACTGGATGAAGGAAAGCCATTAATTTAATCTCACTTGGCCATTTTTCTCCGCTCTGAAAGGAAACCATACATCTACACAATGCCCTTGCAGAACACAACAGCTGGAAAAGAAAGAGGGAATTAACCAAAATAAGCCTCTCAGGGAACTTTTGGAAAACATAATGCTATCCTATTAGATTTCTCAATTCACTCCCATTAAGCAGATCATACCACACTTCAAATATTAAGAGCTTGTATTTCAATCTAGAGATGTTTTGTAAAAATCTAGTGTATTTGAAAAGGATGACCAGATAGCAGTATTGCTTTTTTAGACCAAAAATCAGAGACAGTCTTATTGATCTGACAAAATGTTTACACAGACATCATGTCAAGGCCAGAAATAGAATCCATGTCTTATTTCACAATATGAGGTAAAACACATGCACTAGTGACATTTTTCATCTAACATCTCCACCAGGATATTAGATCTCTCAAAAAGAATCTATATTAAAAGACCATTAAGTCTGGAAATCAAAGGCTGAAAATCAGGAAATGGAATTGATGTTTCCAGTGCTTGATCCTCTTCTGTCTATGTTTTATGCTTTTTATAATTTTTAATGTACAACAGCCTACTATTTTTGGCCCCCAGTCACAGGGGGGCCAAAAGGAATTTAATAAATACCTACTCCCAAGATGGAGCAGGTGCTCTTTTTAAAAAGCTGTCTGTGATAATGTAATGAAAGAAAATATACCTAAAGTACATTTAAGATTATTCTGAAGGTCACTTGAAAGCCTCCATCGTCACCCTCAGATACCCACAGAGAAGAACGTAGGCTGCTAGGAGTCAGTGTTACCAGGCCTGCAGGACTGAATCTGAAAGTCTGAGCCATTAAACATTTCTGTATGCAGCTTAAAGTGTTAAAATTCAGGTTGCACTGAATTTAAATTCTGTCATTTCCTAATTCAGAGACCTTGATTTCCCAATCTTTTTAAAACATATTTGCTACTGCCATAACTTTTAAAAATGTTTAAAAAGCATTTAGACACCCTGTCATATTTCATAAACTCATTTATAAAAGCCTGTAGAAGGTTAAATGAGCTGGAGACATGAGTTTGTTCAGTGCGCTTCCATAAATTAACAAAAATCATATTTAGGATTTCAAATCCATACGGAATTTGATCCAAAAAAAGAATATCAAAGAGACAATCTCTTTCAGAAGGCCTGTTATTTTTCCCTGCTGGCCATATATGCTGCAGGGTAGGTCTTTTGTGTACACACGTACGTACCAGCTATTCTGTGAGTGAAATCTTCCTTTTTCCTACATATTGGCATTCGTAGTCCTAGGCAAATCTCTGACCCCTGGCACATCCTCCCTCCCAGCTGCCTGGGGTGCTGATGGAAGCTTCGCAGTGGCAGTCTCATATGGCACCTGATAACCCCTCCTGGCGATAATAATTCTTTTCATGCCAGCTGCATATGTAAGTGCAGCTTAGAAACTGGTTGCTCTGCTTGTGGAGCACCGAGGGCACATCGACAACAGGATAATCCTACCTCCCCCCTCGCTTCCATTCCACACACTGCTCTCATCTGTTTACCCAACATTTTCATACCTGGATGGGCAAAAAATCCTGAAGGGCTCTGAACTATGCAGTGCTTATTTGCAAAAAAAGCTACTGTGAGCAACCAGCCACAAAAAAACTAAACAGACATTAGCATATATAACAAGGATCTGGAAGTAAGGTTTAGATGGGCTCTTGGAGAGTTCACAGCTGAATGCAGCTCCAAGCCTCTCCCACATTCTTACATGCGACATTCTTACGCATTTTTGATGCAGAGGTATTTCACACCATTCCCAAAATCATGACTCAAAACTATTATTGTGAAGAGGCTGCATAGTAGGATTGAGAATTAGTCATAGCTTGACACTCTTTTAGTATCCATATTGTTTACCTACCACTAGCATTGATCAAGCCTGGGAAGCACAAGGAAGTCATGTATAGAACTGGTTTCAGATGGCTTGTATTTTAATATTATTTTCCCCATTTGTACTGTTGTAAAGCTTGAAAGAATAATATTTCTAGGAAAATTCTGTAGTAGAAAAAATCTGAAGTCAGTTTAGACTCTTTCATTCTAGAAAAAATGTTGCATGTTTTGTTTTTCTAAACAGACACAATTTGCCCTCTTTATGAGTTTCTCCCCATTTCTACAGGGCAAGGTAAAAAGAATAGGCTCTTTGCCTGTTATCTTTGTCTTTACATGGTTAAAATTTTCTAAGTCTTGCAAAAGTGACGATGAAAGCAGCGTCTCTCCAGCCAGCTCCTCCTGCAGACTTCCTGCAACTGCTAAGAAAACACCGCATCTTATAAGCTGCAGTGTGCCCAGGCAGCGTAAGGAAGATGAAGTAGAAGGAATTTCAAAATGATGAACAAAGGCAAAAAAAGGTTCACGTTGCTGCGGAAACATGAACTCAATAGCTAGGTGCTAAGAGGGCTTTCATGGGACTATGTTTGTGTACGAAGATAAACTTGTCTCTGAGGTAAAATAGAACAGTCTAGGCAGTAGCAAGGCAAGTTTGATTGATGAGTGTTCACACAATAGCTTACATCTTTTCACATAAGGAGAGGAACCACAGACTTTCAGCATAAACACGCAGAGTGAAAGAGTTCGGTGTGTGTACTGGTGTCTCCTGTCCGTTGCCAAGAGCTGCATCTCTGATAACAAAATGATACCTCAACTCTGCAGACAACGAAAGCTCACAGAAGTCCTACAGGAGAGTTTATAAAACATTACTGTTCTGTCATTCCCTTTACTGCTGCCAATGAAGGTTTTAACTCTGCTGGACTATCAGTTATAAAGTTCTCTCGGGTTCTGAGAGGAAAAACAAAAAAAGGAAAAAAGTCGCAATGCTGTTTTCCGTTTGCATTTAGATTGAGAAGGGGACCTGGAAACCTGCATATCCAAAGGGACATGACTTGCTTAGAGGGAACTATGAGCAAAAGCAACACCTTTTTATCCCTTAAACAGAGATAGGAAAGGAATATGTTGTAATGGAGGGAAGATACCGATTTTTGGTTTCCTAGGTGATTAAAGAGTGAAAAACCCTAAAAAAAAAGAAACAGGTAACAGCAACAGACATACAGAAGGTGAAAAGGAATGGAAAAGCTGCAGAAATCAACACTCTAGCAGTAAATATCCCGAATATATAGGTGGATTAAAATGTTCTAAAGGTAGTTGGAGGCAAAAAGAACTATATTCCTGTTTGAAAATACACTTAATTATATTTCTCCAAAGAAAACAAACTGCACTGCGCAGATGGACAGAGAAAGAGCTCCCAAATTCTACTGGTGATGGTACGTGGCACAATTTCTGGGTGACTGGGGACAGCCACTCCTTTTCTTCTGACTGGGTGTCAATACATACAACACAAATAGCATAAATGCTGTCAATCTCAGACATGTCTTGATGAATATTTAATGCCTCCATATTTCTTTGTACACCTTAAATACCGTATTTGTATCAAACTGAATGAAACTGAACACGATCAAACCTTTTGTAACATAATTCTAAAGGAAAATGTTCATAAACTGAACCTATGGAAGACCACATGAACTACTAAGTCATGTTGAGACAAACCAAACTACTTAGAGAATATTACTTACCGTCTGAGTTATGCATTTTAGGTTTAGTTTTGGTTGTTGGTTAATTTTAGCGTAATTTTACAACTATAGCTATTAGGAAGCGATGCTTCAAGTTTTGAACTCTTGTTACAGTGGCCTGCATATTAAGCTATTCCAGGACACTAAACACATTCCAAGACATTTATTTTAGGACACATTATACTTGAGTTGTTTATTTTTAAAGGTCGACAACAGTTAACAACATAAAAATTACATTAAGGTGAAAAATCCAGAATGGCAGGGAAAAGCATACAGGACTTGAAATTAGTGTCCCAAATCATGATGTCATATATGTAAGTTGTGGTGATTTAATGCAGAAGGAAGAATCTGAGCTGTTTCAGCCATTGCCTCTTTTGATAGTCTATCCACACAGAAGATTGCACAACCTGAGAGCCATACCATAAGAACAAAATTGTAGCATCATGACTGCCCCCCTCACCATCACATCTCTGGGCCTGACACTCATATGGATAGTTTTTGACCATTCATTTCTGTGAACTTAAACCATGGCCTGACAAGTTTAAACCATACAGAGGGTCTACCTGACAACCTGAGCTAACTCTTGAACAGTATCTGTGGATTATTGGTTTCTACTGACATCTCCTTTTTCAAATTATTTTTTTTTTATTCCATGCCTTTTCTTTTTTCATCTGAACGTAACAAAAAACTGGCTCCACATTCCCAACTCTGTCTGAACTGATGAGCTGAATGCCCTCAACAGCGGTACACTGGCAAACCACCCCAGGTCCAAGAAGGGAGGGTAAGACCGTGTGCAGCAGCTGTCTTTTTAAAGCACCAAGGCTGCATCCAAGGAAAGAGGCACAGACTTCAACAGCAGCTACAATTCTAGATTAATCTCTATTACAAAATGTCACATTGCCCCAAATATTTATTTTCTATCCTCAAATATCTCTTTAAAAACTGTCAAACAAGCTTATATTCCTTTAAAAAAGAAAAGAAAGATCCTTGTAGGTTCTCTACAGAGAAAGGGAAATAGAAATAGAGGAAGTATAAAAGTTTTAGTATTTTGCCTTTCACGTGCCTTAATTATCTTTTTTTACCTGTGCAAAAGCTGGTTAGAACTGGCTGTGGCCATGCCATCAAGCTGGCTGAGGCATCTTTACATGTAAGTCACTCATGTTTAACTGTTGACTGTTGCATACTGTCAGCATAACATTGACTCTTCGGGACTATCTGTTCATGTACAACTACCATAACTGACCACTGTTCAGACAAACAGTTCTCACTATAAAAACCTGTAAAGCCCAAAAGCACATCTCCACAGCACAATTTTTACCATCCCCTCAGGATCGTGTAAAGTTTTCTTTACGTCCAAGTGCTTCCACAGCATTCTTTACTACACAACTCAACATTTGAGCCCTTCTCTTTCTTTTGCCATATATCTTAACAACTCCAAAGTCTGCCAAATTCTCCTCCTTAATAGCATAAAGCCAACTGCAGCTCACGAGTGCACAACGTGGAGTACAGATGGTGATTATGGCCTGAGCACACTGCCGAGCAGAAGTTAAAATACACACTTTTGCGTGGCTGTGTTTGACCTAGAAGAGGGAAATCCAGTTTAAAAGACAGAGGTGTAGGGAGTATAGTTATCTGGATGGCAAATGAAGAACGTAAGACAAAAAACTAGTAAGAGCACCACGGGAACAGGACAACTAGGGAACTGAAGCTTAGATATCTGGAGAGAATGAACAGAATAATTATCTGTGCTGCAAGTATGCATGAAAGACATTGGGAAACAGGGAAAACAGTGTCAAGCCCCAAAGTAGAAAGCATCAGTTTTCTGCCTGTAAAAATACACAAATAATAATAATGTACTAGAAAACCACCAGAGCTCTGAAGAGCTTCCATGTCAAAACCACACATAGAACACAAAGATTTCTGTCCTGCTTACTTTCAGAAATAATACTCCAATTTCAGCATTTTACAATTTCAAAATCACAAGAGCCATGCACAGCAGACTGAAAAATCACGACTTACGAGTTCAAAAAGTCTCTAGTACACCTAGTCATTAGAAACTTTAAAGTTTATATTCCTGCTCTCTATTGAACAAAATGTCCCACTGTTAAGCCACTTAATGCAGTAGTTTTATTGCACATTTTAAATACAAGTATTCAAATTTATTAGCATTTCATGCCTACATTCCTAAATATAGTTTAAACTACCTGTTCACCCACATGTTGTTATTGCAATACTTTCTCACTCATTCAAAATTAACAAAGATTACAAGAGTTGTTTTTAGAGTACGAAAACCTATTTCTTCTCCTCCTGTAAAATTATTCAATACTCCTGTCAATAATTCTGACATATAAGGGATTGCTACCAACAGGCAAAAAGATACTAATACTAATATCTTCTCTTACTCAAGATTGTCTGGTTTGTATAGGCCAGCTGGAAATTTTCCTTAATTAATACACCACTGTTTGATATCAATTAGACCTACCTGGATCAAGATTTTCTGAGAAACCTGTAAAGAGATTTTGCCTTTGAAGTCACTCTTAAGAAATCAACATATCCATTACAGGATGCTACAAGCTTACAATTAATTTTTGTCAACCAGCTTAAAAGTACTTTCAGTATTTAATTTTACCTCATTACTTCAGCATCAGAATCCTCTATGTTCTTTCACATGATTTTACTGATGTTTGTCCATGTAAACACGTGGGGCATTCCAAATATAAGCGTGTATCTCAGCCAGTCTAATCAAAACTCTTAATTTATTTCAAGGGAGATTTTTAAAGTCTTTCATATTTTATCCAGATAACCCTCACTCCACCTGTACTTTTTAGCTGTGTAATTGTAGCCTGGAGCTGCAAAGATGGAAACCTATCACCGGTCTCTTGAGAGGTCTAGCTTGGGAGAACTTACTACCCTTTGACTTCTCATTTCTCACATCTTCCACCTGGTAGTAAGAGGCATAAGGAATCTGAAATCTATGCAGGAAAAAAAACTGGTGCCAGCTGAAGCATTTTTACTGATTTCCAAATATTGCTGCTAATAGAAGGGGTGCTACCATGGCTAAACCTGAAGGAAGAGAAATAACACAAAGGGTAAACAAAACTAACTGAGCTTATGATAAGAAACTATATTGTCCTTGCCCAATGCTGGAGGAGAGCTGGAGCAGAGTGGCCAAAAGAAACAGCGTAAGCCATGATACTACTCACTAATTCTGCAGGAAATCAGAACCCATCCTTTCTCTTTTCCAATATTAAGAGACATCAACTTACTGTGACCACTTAACAGATGAAGCAGATGCCATAACGATCACTTGCGGAATGATCTGCATATTATTTCCCCCAATAACAATATGCCTTATATTTAAAGTTTCTTTACATGACATTTAGGCTTATTAGTTCAAAAAACTGAGACTTTAGAAGTATGTAAGCTTACAAAAATTCCTTTGACAGAAAGGCAGATAATGCTGCTATGGTACCAGATAGACAGCAAGATGCTTGCAGTGATGTCTGTGTAAAAGATAATCCACTATTTTCTTGGAGTTACGTGGTTTGATAGAATAAAGCACTGATCTATTCTGGACTTTGTTCTCATTAAACTTCTTAAAAATATGTATTTAAAATACTTCAGGAGACTCAGCTGAGGTGGATACAAAGTACACTGCCATTTCTTTTCACTTTCTATTCCTGCACACTAGCATTCAGTTCTGAAACATTTTTAAATCATTTTTCTGTTGACTGGCACTGGGAAACACCCACTTCATTCTTAGCAGCTTCACTCACTGAATCATTTTCAATTGCGTTGAAGCAAAGTGTAGTGCAAGTGCATAGATGAAAAATCATATGTGACTACTGAGTGACTCTTTCTTTCCTTTCTTCCTGTTCTTTTTTCCTCTTTCCATTTTTTTTTTTTTACATCAATTCCCTACATTTCTCTCAGACTCAGACTGGATTTTTTTTTTTTTTTTGTAAATGCACAACCTGTATCTTTCTAGTAATAATTTTGCAATATCACTGTAGTTTCAATATTGTTTGATTTCTTATCTTACAGCAGTTTTTTAGAGTGCCAAGCTACATGCAACCACTTTCATTGTCTAAAGTCATATTTAACAGTAAACTACAAATGAAGTGGTCATGAGCAATAGATTTTTATCTTAATAGCAAATGCAACATACTGCAAATCCTCAGCACGCGTTAATCTTCTGTGCTATTTATATTATATCCTTGTGTATATATGACTAAGAATATGGAAACAGACTCCTTCAGGAAGCACTTCAGAACACATGCCTAACTTAAGTGCTTTGCATTTCCCTCAGGAGAAGCTTCTCTATGTTGGGTGTTTATAGATAGTAGACTTAGGCCTTAGTCATAGAATTAGAGAAAGATGAAGTGGATATCCCCCCCAAATAATGAGGTCCTCAGAAATGTCTTCTAGGGGGATTCTGTAGTGGGAATCATAAATGACACAATAATGAAAACGACTAGACTGGATGACATGAAAAAAAAAGAACAGCTACATAAAGATAAACCATCAAGAAATAGATGCATCTTTGCATCTTGTCATCATTCTCCATCATCATCTACAGTAGATAGCACTGAGTTACATCTTGGTCTGTTTCCAAAGGTAGATCACAAAGTCTTTATGGGTTTGGATATATAGATTTATAAATGCTTACAGGAAAGGGTGGAACTAATGTCATTCCTCCTGTTTTTACTGCTTTTAAGTTGAATTTTAAAAGGAACTTTTTAGTGGCTAATCCATTCATCTTGGCATATGTTTATAATTCTTTATAGGGCAAGGTTGGTCGTTTCCCCCCCTTCAAATTGTGGGATTTATATTTGAAATAAAATTTATGATTTAATCACTGATGAAAAACAGCTGCAGACAAGATAAAGCATGATAGCCTCATACAGAGCACAGATTGTACATAATGCAACTAACAAATGGAGAAGCAGGGTGACATCATAACTGCCATTATTTCTAAAGCTGGGCTGCCTGACTGAACGGTGAACCAGAAATTATCCCAAAATTAAAACAGGAACATTTGCAGAAAAGTAGTTTCCAGTGACGATGAGGACAGAAGTTTAACTTAGAGAAGAAAAATACTGGTCTTCATTTGGACAGTATTGAGAAACCAGTTCTTCAATCAAGTCATTTCACACCCACACAGCCTTTTATAATTTTTTCAATGAAAGAAAAAAAAAGGCAGAAAAAGGTAGGTATTCCTCCTCAATAAAAAGGATATTCTAAACTTACAAAATAGCAGACCATGTAAGTATCAGGTATTCAAGACTACCACATTGTGTTTCAAAGTATGTTTCTGATATGTAAGCCATGTGTATGTTAAAGATAATCAGCACTGAAATTTGCAGCATATCATATGAAATTTTCTGAGTGCATTCACATTTTGGAAATGGAAATTTTGAGAACACTTGAATTACAGGTAATTTTTACATGGATGTAAAGTTGCCTCCTCTCTCCTATGAGGGAAGCACAGACACTTGCATTGGAAAAGGCAGTTTTTAAAGGTTATTTGAATATGTGTCCCTGCATGGTTTATCTTGCAGATTTATCCTGCTAAGTAACCACACCTCTAAAAAGCAATGAAAACCCAACGTCTTCAAACACTCATACAGCATATGAACATAAATATTATTTACCACCATTATTTACCTGTGATTCCCCTGACAAAGGGCCAAGCAACCATCTGCTACTCCCAAATTCTTTAAAATATCCTAAATCATTAGAAATTTCGTTTTTCTTTTCTCAGAAAACACCACTATTGTGCTTTTAACAACTAATGACCTGGTATTTCCTTAAAAGTTTGCAGCTTCATTGGCCTGTTGAGATTTGAGTCCTGATTAAAAAAGACATTTGTATTCAGATATGCACATAAATCTCATGTTCCTGTACCCATTCCCAAATACTCCTGCAAGCATCATAGCAGGTAATCAACAAATAACTCCTACATTCAATTAGAATCCAGCAGTCCTACATTCGAGTCTACTTCATTAACCACAAGACCAACTTTCTCCTCAACTCCTGGCTAAGGGCATTTGCACGAATAAAGTATTTTATGCAGCCAGTTCACCAAAGGTCAGCACACTAAAATTCACCTTAAAATTCCAGAACAGAATACAATAGTGTGGTTGGAAGGGACCTGAAATGATCATCCAGTCCAACTGTGTCCAGTCTCACAGCTAACAGGTCAGGAACACACTATCAAAGCCACAATAATACTTCACAATTTAAACATTTATGTTCTCTCAGACCCTATTAAAGACAAGCGGAAAACTCAATCGCTTTTCTTCATCCTAGACAAAATTTTTTCCAGTTCAAATTCCTACAATATTAGGCTACCTTCCTCAACAAAGAATTGAAGCATGGACTCCTTGTCAGGAGATAATATTTGTAAAGAATGGAAAATCAAAAAGAAATAAAGAGCAGATGACAAAACACTATCAAAAATAGAAAGGGAATTGAAAATCATTTTTTCAGGTTTCCACTTCTGTAGAACAAACCAGTTCACAGCAAAAGGAATGAAACAATCTTCATTACAATGCACAGAAGGGACAAAGTTCACTGCTGGCATGGGGAAAGAAGACGTGAAAAGAGCAAGCTGGCTAAACCGTGACTATAACGTTTTGTCTGACGTGTAATTTTAGAAAAGAATTGCAGCCCTTCCAGAAATTGCTCTAGTGCATGAATTAGCAGAGTTAAGCAAATCGGCTGGAGTCTACACCAATGGCCTGAAGAGCTGTGCCTATGAATGCACGTAGGATCACTTCTAGAAGACACCAAGTGTTTCTACACAGTGAAGAGAAAAAAGAGCTACAGTCCCAGGGCTCGTTTTCTTTCTCTTTGACTAGACTGGGATGTATCAGAATTGACGATAGAAAGAAAAACAATGTTCAGATCTTCACAAACTAGGAAATCCCTCAAATGCCTACATGAACTTTTATTCTTTAAGAATAAAAAATCATCTTTCTCTGTTTCTAAACAGGAGGAGAGGATAGCCTTCCAGGTGCTAGTGAAATGTGGAGAGAAGCAATGAATCCTCTCTCCAACTCCAGCTTTTTGATCAACCATGAAGAAGTGAGTGACCAGTCTTCTTAACTCCCAAATGGAATACAGACACTAGTCTTTTCATATCAACCCTTCGTGCACAGGAGGGAAAAAACCCACAACCAAAGTCACACCTCAATTCCTGGGGGGGCATGGGGGGGGAGGGGTGTGGGAGAAAGTATCTCCTATTAGGACAAAAAAATGATACATGCAAACCTCTGACTCCTGAGTTAAGACATAAAGAAGAGCAAGTACCAGTATAACAGAAAAAATAAAACTACTGGAGGTAACAGCCAAGGGACATTAAGCTGAACTGCTACATTCAGTGTTTAACTTTCCACACTCACAGCTCCAGAAAACACATTTGGACTTTTTTTGTCCTACTTGTGTATACATAGAGAATGTGGGGGAACCATTCTCCCCCCAGAAGTAAAAGCAAACGGGATCCTTCATCAATGGGGACTTAAATTAATATTCATTTGTAACATTGCTTATTTTTAACCTACAAATGCTAAAACTGTGGTCTTAATCAGAGAGACTTTGTACATCTATGTGATGCATGTATATGCACAAACTACAATAATATTTTACGAATAAGCTAATGCTTTTTTTTTTTTCAAAAATAAGCTGCTATACAGCAAGAAATACCCACATTTGTGAATAGTGAAATTTTTGATCGATAAACAAGACACTACCAAACCACATGTCCACAGTTATTAAGAAGGCTGGGAAAAGACACACCACAGCATTAGCAAGGTCCACACATTTTATTCTGCAGCAGAAGAGGGCATCCTTTGAGGCTGAATGACCATCACAGATTCTAAAGTACAAGGGAGTTATTAGTATTACGTTATTTAGGTTATTTTTTTCCACTATGTCCCATCCTTTTGGATGAGCCAACTGACGCTCTTCATTTTCTCCATTGAGGCAACAGACCCTAGTAGTAGACATCAGAGGTAGCTGATGCTTGGCGTTCTCCTCTTAAATCCTGGCTCTCCTGCTCTCTTCTCTGATCCAGCTGCTAATGCGTGCCCCTGGCACAGCTAGAAATGGCTCTTGGTCCCAGCTGTACAGGCACACCTTCACTAAACCCTCATCACTTGTTTGAAGACACTGGTGACTAACGAAGCTGGCGACACCTTTCCTCAAAGTCAGAGAGATGCTTGCACATACATATGCACATTCCCTCACACAAAGTTTTAAGTAGACTGCACAGTCCTTGGCCATTATCATGGATATACGCTCCTAGGCTTCTAATAGTGCCTAAGAGCAATTATTTTATTATTTTCCTAAAAAAAACGGTGTGGAAAACCAGCGTATCACAGGCCTGCTCTGATTTTCATTATTGTACAACTCTACTCATACACTCTTAGAATTCTAAAATTGAAGATAGAAATATTTCAAAGTAATAATAGCCATAATAATTACATTATGCTTAGAAAAAACTACCCTATATACTGTCCCATGTTTTTGGGAACTTTCTTCTGTGTTTCTCCATGTTTCAGTAATTCCACGGCAAACTGCACTGTATGCCCTCACAAAATGCAAAAGATACATGCAAAATTCAGCTATTGAGATGGGAAAATTTTTTACGCCTTTTGACAATCTGATCACAGATTCATGTTAGGTATCACCATAAGAACTTCATTCAGTCCATATATGAACTTGACTACCAAGGCACCTTTTACTGTGCTCAGTAAAAAAACTGTAGCTGAAATCAGGTGGCAATTCAGAAGATCCCTGATCCAGAAACAAATCCTGCTGCTCCTATAAACTCATTACCTCATTACTCACTTAGGCATAAGGAATGATTTTTTTTTCTCATCCTGCTTTTTTCCCCACGTTCCTGAAACCTCAGGACAGCATATTTGGTGTGAAATTAATACTAGCTGTTTTCCAGAATGCCTTGGAAAAAATAAAGATTTCTGTATGCATGGGTCTAAAATGCATTACCTTTAAACTGCCCCTTATGCAGCCTCTGACTGTCAGAGCAAAACAAGAAAATCAGCGTTCCTGAAAAAGGTTTTGGTAACTGCGTTCCAGTGCATTTAAACTCTACATTAAAAGGAAAATGCAACAAAATTTACCAAAGAAGAGAAATACAACAGCTAAAACTAAATAAATAGAGCAAATTAAATACTGCTACATCCCTCCTCTGTTTTTCTGAGGAACAGACATGTTAGTGCTAAGCATTATGCTTCAGCCCTGAGTATATGCAGTACATTGCTCAACAAGAGAGTTAGAATTATTTCACTGATACCATACTATGAAAACTGGCTCCTACAGGAGCCATCTTGCAAGGATGGCTTAGTGGAATTAGAAAATATCACTGATTACCTTATAGAACCAGCAGTTGCCAGTCAAAGGGAAACAAATCACAAGTAACAAACCATATACTCTTAAACTTACATAGCATACACTAAAATACACAAACTGCATTTTCATAGTCTATACTAGACTTATAAACCACATTTTCTATATTTAATTTGTTTCAAAATCATTATTTGTGGGGAACTAATAAATAGAGTTATGTTTCACTGTAAATAACCCTTCTTTATTCCAAGCAGAAGCTGACTATAAAGAAGCCAAATAATTTTTTCAGACTCCCATGAGGAAAATCCACATTTCTAGTACCAGTAGAATACTTACCATGGTCAGTGTTGGTTTACCGTGCTATTTATGTAGCCCAGAAAAATGGACATAAACCAAATATAAGTTAGCCAAGAAAGGGAATGACTGAGGATGTGTAAGGCAGGATTTAAGGTACCTGAAGTAGTAATACTGGATGGCAATAAGCAACTCTAGTAGGCTGAGATTTCAGTGGATGCAACCAGCATAGAACAGGAAAAAAAACCATTGCATTTGTAGCCCCACTGAGATCAGTAACAAGCCTTCCTCTACCCACAATGCATTCTTTTTCCTGTGATTTTTATTTCAGATCTAACAGAATATTGCATGGATACACATGTGCTGCATTAATGCATCTCATCCATTTTTGCATTATATATGCACGTGATAAACTTACAGAGTGACCCGAAGTCACCTAGAAAACTTCCAGAGTCAGCGTATCACCGATGATCTCTGTTTTGTACAGCCTTCTATCTACCTACTTATAAATATTTCTTTCTCTAGATCTGTCTTGTTTATACAAAAGGTTACAGTGCCACAAGTTTTCAGTATAGCCACGTAAAAAACTCTGAAAAGTGTTTTAAACTCATAATTTCATGGTATTTTAATTAAAAATTACATAGAGTTTTCCAATGAGGTAACGCTTTTTACCTGTATTTGACAATGCAATTCGTAAGTAACAGCTATATTAATGGCTTGTTCTTTGTAAGTAATGACTATATTTTAATTTTCACGCACACATGCAACAGCTAATAAAGCCAAAAGTTCTCATATGCACAATATTATTCTGCTAGCAACATCCCAATTTAAACAGTTGTGTTTCATCTCTGAGTCTTACTTGAGCATCTTGAAGACTATGTACAGGGTTAAGTGGTGAAGATCTGATAATGACTAGGTCTTAGATAGAAAATTGTCACTTCTCTGGATTTTCTGAACACTGCAACTGAAAAAGATACACCTTTTCTTCTGTTTTTCTTTTGCTTTTTGCAGGAACCCATGGATGGTCAAGATTTCTTATTTGGCTGGAAGGCAAGAAACCTAACAATATGGATTATCAAAACAGAATCACAGAATATCTCAAGTTGGAAGGGGCCCATAAGGATTGAGTCCAGTTCCGTATTCCTCACAGGACTACCTGAAACTAAACCGCATGACCAAAGCATGATCCAGATGCTCCTTGAACTCTTACAGGATTGGTGCTATGACCATTCCCCTGGGGAGTCTGTTCCAGTGTCTGACCATCCTCTCAGTGAAGAACTTTTCCTTAATGTCCAATCTGAACTTCCTCGAATGCAGCTTCATTCCCTTTGCTCATGTCCTATTTGCTGGTCACCAGAGAGAGATCAGCACCTTCCCCTCACTGCCCCACTTCGAGGAAGTTGTAAGCTGTGATGAGGTCACCCCTTAGCCTTCTCTTCTCCAGTCTGAACAAAGTGACCTCAGCAGTTTCTCCTAAGCCTTGCCCTCGAGACCTTTCACCTTCTTGGTTGCCCTCCTCTGGACACACTCAGATAAACATAAATTTAAAAATGTAGATAAGTAGTCCTTCAAGTTACTAGAGGGACTAAAAGTAAGTGGTGTTCAAGAGGAATAAACTGATTGAAGTAACAGCCATAGACAGAGGCGTGGATGTGAAGAAAACCTGGAGATGGTGTGGATTCTGATATTTAGATTATATTTTGACATCCAGCACGCTGGTGACCAGGAACAGATGCATCTTACTATTTTTCATTCAAATTGAGGTCAATGACAGCATGAGTAAACTCATAGAAGAAATGCTCATGATACACACAAGGAAGAGGGGCACCAGGGAAGATGACTCTTCCTCTGTCTTTTGATCTTGACTAAGCTGAACATGGTATGAACACCACTGTTTTGTCGCTCAACGATGGCGTGGCAATGTTGTCACCTTCTTATCTGAAATAAATAGTAGAACTTACCTATTTTGTGAAATAAATATTTACCTCAATTTTAAAAACAATGAAATTATTTGCAACATTAATGTAGCCTGAAAGTTATAAAAAAATACTAATACAGATTTAAAAGGAGTAATGACATGCAAAGATTTTTTTTTTTTAATTGGTCCTGGTTACACTGCAAACCATAGAAGAGCTCAAAGGGTTTAACACCAGACCATAAACATTAATGTTCTTTGCATAACAGAACTGCAAATCAGTATCTTTTTTTTAAAATAAATTCAGAGATTATAATGAATATATTCTTTTACAATCATTTGCTGTTCCACATGTCGACTCCAAAAGACACATCAGTACTGATGTGACATCATATTGATTTTAATTTGAGTTTGGCTTCAGGCTTTATATCATGTTTTCAGAATTCATTATAAATAATGATTGGTTTGAGTGTGCATTACTTGGGCTTTATGATGGCTAGAGTTAATGGGACTTGGAGCCATTTTAGTTCCTATTATCTTGCTTATCCTGGAGGTTTCTGTCCTCAGGCAATCAAGATAAAGAGGTATTTTGATCTTCAGAGGGCATTGTTCCTGTAAAAAGGAAGCTATCAATGATGATGATATTGCAAACACGCACAAAGCACCTATCACCGTAATGTCTGTGCCTATTTTTCGAAACCTAAAAGTAAATGCAAAAAACACGTTTTCAGATTTGAAGACCAACTACTAGTTTTCCTCCTTCACTTTTGTCAGGATGCTTGGATAATTATCGCCAGTATTCCCTATGAACACAAACAGTCCAAAGGATTACAAATGGAGACACACTTGTTGAGCCTTTCCTGGGGGGCCTTTCATGATAGATGGCAAATGTACCTGTTGTATTCTAAGTGCTGAACAACAGCCAGCGTAGAGAGAAGAGCTATAAATACACAGTCGACACTTCAGTTCCTCCGGTTTTATAAAGCAGAGATTTTTCAAAAGAAAATAAAAAGAATAAAGACCTCCTATTTAGTCAATTATTTAGAAATATTATATTCCTGTACATAAAGAAACAAAATACACAAATTGGCTCATCATTCAGGCTCACTGGGGTTATTGACAGAACCATACAGTCATGCATTTTCATTTTTTACATACGCTTTGATTAAATGCCAAGATAATATGTAAAATAAACAGCAAGTAAACACCTTTTTTCCCCTCAAACGACAACACTTCAAAATATGTAAGGGCTAGAAAAAACAGTTCTCACACTGCTAAAAGATTTTATTAACAAACCAATTTTGCTGTCCTTATTCAGGTAAATTTTTTGGTAGTTTAACATATACAGCCATCAAACAAGATAGTTAGACAAAGCAGGATCCAAAAGAAGAATCTTGAAAAATGGACAGTAAAGTAGTCAAGGGGTAAAAAGAATCAAGTTTAATGTTTTGACTGGGGGGGGGGAGTAGAAAAAAAGTTATTCCAAGAGTAGTATTTAAAAAAAAAAATAGAGGACACAGAAGGTTCAAATAGGCTGGAAAAGAGACAGTACATACAAATAATACAAACTGCCTATTATTAACCAGCCATCTATATATCCATGCACCTGAGTAAAATAAACCCCATGTGGACTGATAGAGATCAAGCAAATTATTATGGAAGAAAACACAGACCTGGTATTGATGGTGCTCTCCACCTTCCTCTGAGAGCTATAAAAGAAGCTTTCATTTATTGGTTTTCAGTCATGTCCGTTCAGTACATAGTCTCTTCCCATACAACCGGGCTTCCCTCTTGACTGAAACCACTGCTGATATTCCAGCCCTCTGAGATATCTGGAAGATGTTGCCATACTCTACAACAAAACAAAACATTCCTAATTAATTTTCAAATCTGTTTTACCAAGATACAAAAAATGCCTCTGATGGATACATTTACCCCTGATCAAAGGAGCTTTTTGAAGTACCATGTTGAGTTACTAGAAGCCACGGAAACTGAAAAAAGCCAGTTATGGATATTCATTCAAATGCAATGAGATAACTCTTAACTCTCTTCCGATCCTTTCCGTTGTTCAAAACCCTTAATCAAGTATTTGAATCTGATTGTGCCAGGCACTGTAGAAATAGCATTAAGTGTTCTGTGACATGTGTACCTGTAAGCAAATGCCCGTTTCAACCAGTGTGCCCACAGATGCCCCTATGAAGTTCCAACAAAAAAATCCAATTGCACGCCTTCCTCTGGTATCTATAACGTCGTAGTTAACGCTATGGATACAGTTCCTGTCACACAATACTGAACCTGCTCTTCGAAGCTATTCCCAAATGAATAATTCTTTTCAGTGGTTTAGGATTAACAGCAACATCTGACCAAAGAACATAATATCACCTTACACAGACATTCCAAGAAATTAGGGAAAACTTAAGACTACTACATTTCTCAGAAACATTTTATGTGCCTTTCCAATTACTGTGTTGTTTTCACAACACTGGCACCAGTGCTTCTATCCAGGTTAAATACTACAGAATAGGGACGAGATATTAATGGTCCCAACAACAACGAAAGTGAAATAATTTGCCATGCTTTAGAGCTGCATTACAATGTGTAATAGACTTTTTAATAACATGAAATGAGACTGATTTATAAATCTCTAGAATGACATCTGAAAAGGACTTCGATAGGCTGGTAAAAAACAAACGGCAACTAATGTATCTTTCACGTTGGCTGTGGCAGTGATTTACTATGTTGTCTGCAATGCTAAATATACATCATAAATCCCTCCAACAGAAGCCTTATTATATTCATCCATCTCTTCCCTATGAGCCAACAATTTCTTCTTTCATGAGCTTTATTGTATAAAAAGGAACTCATTATATAAAATAAAATGCAGGCGAAAGCCAGTGATGTTACATTAACCTAATGAGGATTTTATCTAAAGAAGGCATACTGGAGATACCCTGTGGTTATGCTATTGTTAAAGACTATTTATCGAGTGACAGTGGGCAAGCTCTTTTTGTGTAAGATAAAATGATACAGAGCTCTTTAAAAACCAACATCAACTGATCAGTTTTCTGCTTCAGTATAAGCTATTGTATACAGTCTATTAGATAATACAAGTTGGAAAGAAAAGATCTCGACAGTTTGCAAAGGAGCGTGACTATAAAGAGGTATCCTTTACTGACTGAGACAATACGAAGTAATTAGAAGAGAAAAGCAAATAGAACCTTAATGGACAACTAGTATCAGTGTGAAGAGGGTCTCCATTCGATCACTTGACAATAAAAGTTCAGACACTCAGTCCACTGAAGTCCACATACGGTGTTTTCAAAGCACCCTGTCCACTGTTCAGCACATAGGTAATGGCAATAAAGCCCAATGATGGGCACATACTTTCCATCACAGCAAACTCCCACCACCTATTGTCCTGTCAAGACAATTTTATCAGCCACTGGAAGAATGAATCCAAAATTCATCTCTACTCACATTTCTACAAAAACAAGTATTTCAGCAGCAGCAACAATAATCATATTTCCTTTTTAGCATCAGTTCCCTGATAACTAATCAGAGTACACCTTTCCCTTCAGCTTCTTGACAGGGGAAAAAGACATTTTAACTCTTCTTCATCCTGAAGGCACAGAGCAAATTATCAAGATATCAGAAATCAGGCCATCTGCTTCCAGAGTCTTATGCAAGAGACAAAAGTGTGTGGATGCAACTCTGGAACCAGATGATCATTCACTGATGCAGTGTTGAAAAGCTGCTCGCTGGTAAAGGCCGGGAGGAGAAGACATTAACAATACCGAATGGACGTTTGGAGAAGGGGACGTCAGAGAGAAACTGTAATCAATGATCTATCAACCAAATTACAGAGAGCAAGGAGAGTCATGATTCAGTTGAGAGACGGGCTTGCTCCTCAACAGTCTCTCAAAACAGTGGCATTTCATTAAAGAAAGAGTAAGCCACCTTCTGCTTTCAATGTATTCAGAATATCAGAGGAATGAGATCCTAGACTCCAGGTTTCGATCTGTACTACCTACTCGTTTTTTCCCTTGAGTTCCTTCAGCAGCTGAGGTAGCTGGCAATGATAGTAAGCATTCCTCCATGGCTAACGTGGCTGCTTTTGGTGATTTTCCAGACAAATGCTGCACAACTGACTTTGCCTGCTTGGCAAGATATGCTTTTATAGGATTTTGGAATCAGAAGTGGATGATGACCAGGAATGTTTGTGGCCTTTTAATCTCATCACACTTTATGCAGAAAAATTCAACAAGTCAAAAGAGTTCTACACGTATCATTCACGAAATGAAAAATCCCTTGCTCGTCTTTTAAATTATTCCGCATTTGTTTTTGTCACGTAATATTTTGAAGGACAGGTTTCAAATTTACTTTTAACTATATGTGTCTAGGAGTTATTGGAAGGGAGGTTTGTTGGCTACACTGGAGAATACTTTTGATTTGCTAATGCAGAGTAGTGAACTCAAAAGAAAGCTAATGATGTTTTCATCAGTGACAGTAAGCCAACTGCTTCATTCATGAAAAATGGTTTCTTATTAGATGATGAAACCAAAAAACAATCCTAGGATTTTACCTATATACATCTAACTTTGGGTGTTTTGGAAATATTTATTTTTAATTGAAACCACCTCAGAAAGATGGTTATTTGCCATTCTTCTTCTAAACAAAAAATGAAGACATCTGATGACCACAGTTCTTGAGGTCTAGAAGCTTTATAGGACATTTCCTCTTCTTAAAAATACTCTACATTTCTTTAGAAATTGAATTGGTTCTCTCCATATCTTTGCTGGCTTCTTTTTTCTTTCTTTTGGGAGCGGGATGTGGGAAAGGGCAACAAAACAGTAATTCTTCTATTTCATCTTTCTACTCATTCTTATTTTTCCTACTCACTTTTCCAACAAAAAAAAATTTAAATGTACTAATGGTTCTGAACGGGTTTAAGCGAATACTATTTCTTAACCCTCCTAACTCCTTTCTGCATATTGCTTGTTATTTCTTTTTACATTACATTCCCTGAATCATGAAGGCTAGAGACAGATACTAAATATCGAAAGCACACATAGACCAATCACACATTACTCTTATTTCCAGTAGCTACACAACTGCTCACTGGATTATTTGCTTGAATATAGAG